>JAODAL010016825.1:0-79506 GCA_025379985.1 Phyllomedusa bahiana
TTCCTCTTATCAGCACAGGAGATTACCTGAAAAGTGAAACCTTATGTTAGATAACAAGGATCTTCCTTTTCATGGGAGATGTCACAACTCCCCTTCTCCCCTTCCCTGCACACAGACTTCTTCAGGTCACAGAGCATGTCTAGAAAGCTCTCCTATAAAAGTCTATAGGTCTGCTCCTGTTAACAGGCTTCTATGCTGATGTAGCTGCAATAAAGCATCTCTATAAATGCTTTTAAATGCACTGCAGGCAAGATGGCTGTCCCTATCATCATATACAGAAAACAGAATAAAAAATCTAGAGTCAGAAAATAAAAATGGAAAATAAGAAAAGAGTATATATATATATATATCAATCAGTATCTGGTTTTAACTAGTAAGAAAAATCTACATTTTAAATTCTATGTCTGATGAGTTTCCCACATTGAGCAGTATAATGTATAAATTTACTTCTAAAACATCACAGAAAATCCTGTCACAAAAAAATGTCTTGAAAATTTCAGTAATTTATACAAACCCATCTTGTAAAAAAATTACTGTAATATAACATGAAGATATTTCACTTTACTGTGATTCCACGCTTCTTTTTACACAGGTCCAAAAGGTGTCATTCATGACTGGAGAAAGTTCAAGCTAGTCAGTGAAGACCAGGAAGCTATACCTGCGAGCAAAAAGGAAATCCTCCGGCAAATGTCTTCTCCTTACAAGTCACCAAGTAAAGACGAAAAGGAATCCAAAGAAAAATTCACTCGAAAGGTAACTCAACAGGCAGTTCTATAACAGTAAACCATGTAGAGGAAAAAGAGATTTCTATTACATTAAAAGGGTGTTCCCACGAAGCAAACTCTACTGCACAGGTCGGTTCTCAGATAGCTGTGAGCCGACCATGCATGAGAATGAGGAGGGCGGTGCAACTCTATAGGAGCTCCCATGTATAGCCAAGTCAAGCTCTCATGCGCAGTCGGGTGGCAGCTAGCCCAGGGCGAACTGTGCAGTACACTTTGGCGTCACCATCGCGTCTGGATGTCGGAGAGTGTTACCGACAACACTGGGAAGTCCTGACCATGGGATACCAGGTTTGATGGGTACCTTTGCCCGGAGCAATTATTGCTAGTTAGTGGCGCTATTGCTAGTTAGTGGCGCTTATTTGTAATCTTTCTTTCCCGATTTTGGCTGACAGCCAGTAGGTTGAAAGTTAGAGGTATGGCTATGGGGTTATGTTATACTTTATAGCACATATTTGTAATAGCCACTGTTACTTGCTTATAGCCGTATGATACACTAGGGTATGGTTTTGCTCCCAGGGCATTTTCGTTGGGTATATGTGTTTACATTTTGCCATATACTATCCTTAATTTTGGTGATTTCTGTTGGAGCTCTGTTTGAGCTTCTGTGATATCTCCCTTAATAGTCCCCTGAGGAGGTGTGAGAGGGACACTGAAACATGTCGGGACAAATTTTGTAGGGATAGTGTGTGTGAGGGACTAGGTCCTGCCGGGGTCGCCCTTTTTGGGGCGGGTACCTCGTGTTTCCTTATAGGACGTGTTACGTCAAGTAGGGATATATATAGGTCCTCTTTTTGTGTATGTACCTGTATCTATATACATCTAAGGTTATTTATATACCCAAATGTTGTTCTGTGGAGTGTATTTAGGTGTACGCACTTTGTCCTTTAAATTTTAGATATTTGTATTAAAAGTTATATTTTAACAAAACACGTTTTTTTTTGTGGGGTTGTATATCATTTTTTTCTTGTTTTTTGCGGATATTCTTATATCATCTGTATATCCGCTTTAGATCCTTTTTGATTTGTGTCAACTTTGCATAGAGCCAAATTGATGACTGGGTAAGAGCATCTCCAAAACAGCAGGTCTTGTTGGTGTTCCTGGTATGCAATGGTTAGTACCTACCAGAAGGGGTTCCAGAAAGGACAACTGGTGAACTGGCAACAGGGTCATAGGCACCCAAGGCTCTGTCAGGATTAAAGGCTAGACAATCTTGTCCAACACCAAAGAAGAGTTAACATAGCATGAATTGCTGAAAAATTAATGCTGCACACGATAGAAAGTGTCAGAACTCAAAGTGCACAGCAGCTTGTTACATCTAGAACTGTGTAGCTGCTTACCAGTCAGAGTGCCCATATAAACATTTTTCCACTATTGAAATCACCTACAATGGGCATGTAAGCATCATAACTGGTCCAATACATCAATAGATCAATAAACCATTTGTTACTTCTTATTAAATTTTTACTCTGTGGATATAAATGTTTTAAAGCACTTTAAGAGTATGTGTATGTTGTAGATGGAACCACAAAAGGGCTCTACTTTCCAGTAGGGGACCAAATCAGTATATTAGTTGGCGCGTGCCAAAGAAATCCCAGCCTGACACTTTCTCAGACAAAAGAGTTCTTCTAAGTTTTATTACATACACGCAAGTTTTTAACAGGTCGGGGGTGTACACATTCCTTAAGCAACATGTGACACTGCATCCACTCTCTTAATTGGCTCTTTTTATCTACATGTTAAATGACCCTCCTCTCTCTTTGTTAGAGAGAAGAAAAACATCTAAGGTGAGCAGCCATCTTGGCATATCTGGGTGTGTCTGAACACAGACGCCATCTTGTGAGTGAATAGACATTATACATAATACATTCTATAACAGTTATCCTTTACAAGCAGATTATATATACGGCCATTTGCTAACACATTAAAAAGTGTGTGGTTATACAGGCAGCTTTTACGTGCAATATATAAAGACATGTGAGGTATTATACTGATTAATACATTAAAATAGAGACACAAAGGATCACACATATATAACCTTTGTTCCCATCCACAACATGTACACGACTTATTTTGGCGCGCATTTAGCTGCAATTACGGTAATCCATAGCTCTCATAGAGAGCTATGGATTACGCATCGTCCCCCTGCGCGTACAATACGATCGTATTGTACGCCGGGGGAGAAAAGTGACATGTCAATTGTTAGCGTATTTGCCGCGAGTAATGCTTGTCAATGGGGCCGGCCCCCCGTACTTTGGAAAGACGCGCTGATCAGCGCGTTGCTTCAAAACACCCGGCATATTGCGGCGTGTATAGTACCATGTGAACATACCCTAAATACATTTTCTTCAAAAGTGGAAGCAATGTGGTATACACACAGTTTTATAGATACACAGCATAGTCCATGTAAACTCCAAACTGATTAGCGAGATACCGGATACCTGTGTGATGTTTCGGGAACTAACAGCCCCCTTTCTCAAGCATGGGTGCTGCTGATTATAGACAAAGAGTTAGTAGCCAGCTCATCCCAACCAAGCGCATGGACGGAATTCCACTCCAAGTAACGGCAAAACACATAGATAAGGAAGATTTCCAGCATAGTGATCCAATTCCAGTTAAAATACAAAACTATTTATTACATTTCTTGAGTAAAAACAACACTCAATGTTGGCAGCACCATATGGCAAAAAATAGACAAAGTTCCAGTTTACGCGTTTCAAGCGGTAGTCACCCGTTCTTACTCATAGCGTGCTACTGATTAGACCTACCTTTTACACATTCTAAAGTGCATAACTAATCCCAACAAACTACTCATTTAAAAACATTACAGGTACAAAATCTGTATATACAGAGACAATGCTATTGATAGACTGTGTATACCACATTGCTGTTACTTCTGAAGAAAATGTATTTTAAGTACTTAAAAATGTTTGTATGCACGGAGTAAAAATTGAATAAGAAGTAACACATGGTTTATTGATCTATTGATGTATTGAAACTGTCATGAGGAAGCGAGGAAGAGGCGTCTTAATAGATCATATGGTGTTATTACATAATTAAAAAGTGGTGATTTGAAGACTACTAGCATCATAACTGGACCATAAAGCTTTGGACGGAGTGGCAAGGTCTGAATAATCCCATGTTCCTCTACAGCATGCAGTCGGCCAGGTGCATGTCAATCACTTACCTGGGAAAGAGATGGCGCACAATCTTTGCAGCATTTACTAGGACATAAAAAGTTTAAGGTATTGACTTGGCCTTCGAATTCCCCTGTTCTAAATGCAATTCACCATCTGTGGAATTTGCTGATGAAACAAGTATCATCTATGGAGGTGGAACCCCACAATCATCTCCTGCTAATGCCCAGACACTCGACCTAAGTAACCTATGGGCAAAAAAGTGAGTTTTAGACCTAAACAGGTTCATACATGTGGCCCTAAATGCCACCTTTTAAAGTCTTGTAGAGTCCATGTCTGGATGACTGTTTTGGCAGCATGACGGGGATCTATACAATGTTAGTCAGTTGGTTGAATTGTAAGGGCCAATTGGTGTATAAAATACACAATAAAATTAAATAAGACGCAATATAAATAAGATCCTATACAGATGCTCAAGAGACGTACCATCTTGTGAAAAATAAGGCATAGACTACTGTAGAGCATTCTATGATGTAGGTATTCCTAAAGTAGTATAAGGCCCCGTTCACACGGCTTATTCTGCCGCAGATTGGCGGCGGACTGCGCGCCAGATTTGCGCTGCAGTACGGCGCCAATCCGCGCTGCAATTAGGTAATCCACTGCTCTCATAGAGAACAGTGGATTCCGTCGCTCCTCCCCGCTCGGCGAATCCGCAGCGGGGGGAGAAAGTGACATGCACATTATTTACGGCGCGGAGACGCCGTAAACAATGCATTGTCTATGGGGCCGGGAGCGGCGCCCCCACCCCCGTCCCTTCTTCACAGCGGATTTGTGCGCTCAATACGGCGCACAAATCCGTCGGGAATAAGCCGTGTGAACACGGCCTATGGCTTGGTTTTGTTCGGAACCTCTGCCACAGAGGTGCAAATGGTCACAAAATGATCCATTTCACAAAGGTCACCAATGGTGTTTGATGGACACTATTGACTTACGATGGGTCCATTGGGACTTTGTTGTGATGTCCATTGTTTAGACAGAAAAAATAATGCAACTTCCTGTGCTATTTTTTCCCAACATGAAACGAACCCTCAGATGCAGATGTGAACCAAGCCTAAAATAAAACCTCACACATATAACATCAAGCATCAGTAGGAAGAAGAGTGTTGGTGATATTCCGGCTTCTGCGTAACAGAGTGTGATAACAAGTGTGTGCTTTAGGCACTGTGCACACAGCCTGGTTTTGATATTTGAGCATTAAAGGGGTTGTCTTACAACATTGATTCATCTCACCTCAGTCCTGTTTTCTTGGTTTCATTTTGAATTCAGGGCATGTTTACTGGCTTCTACTAGGCTGCAGTAGAAGCCAGGTCTGTAGCTATAGCAACCAGTGCTGGCAGCCTATCAGGAGAGATCAAACAGGTCTGTAACTATAGCGACCTGAGGAGCTGATGCAGCCCATACAAAAGGGAATATCTAGGAATAGGTAGGACACTGTTAATGGACACATATTGCAAAGTGACTTGTTTTTGCAAGATCTTTAACATAAAAAGCAATCCTTGTAGTGAGACAATCCCTTTAAGTAGTCATTGTGAGGGAGGAATGATCATTTTACCATTTTGCATTTTCTCATTTCACCTCTCTTCCATCCACAGATGAGTATGCAAGAATATGAATTAATCAATGACAAAGAAGATGAAAACTGTCTACAAAAGTACCGCAAACAATGTATGCAGGACATGCACCAGAAGTTGAGTTTCGGCCCTAAATATGGGTGCCTATATGAGCTGAAAAGTGGGGATGAATTTTTAGAAGCAATCGAGAAAGAGCGAAAAAGCACTACAGTAATAGTTCATATTTTTTCTGATGAGGTCAAGGCTTGTGAACCACTGAATAATTGTTTAACCTGCCTTGCGTTAGAGTATCCAACGGTGAAGTTCTGTAAAATTAAGTCAGCCGACACGGGAGCTGGAGAACGGTTCTCCAAAGAAGTTCTCCCGACCATCCTGGTCTATAAGGCGGGAGAACTTATTAGTAACTTCATCAGTGTTGCTGAAAACCTGAATGAGGAGTTCTTTGCTGGGGATGTGGAGGCTTTTTTTAATGAATATGGGCTTCTTCCTGAACGAGAGATCCAAGGCATAGCATGTGATGATGGGGAAGGCGATATTGAATAGCTGGAACACATCCGCATTTTATAACAACATACCTTAACAAATTTAGGAGGTGTTCCTTTGTTCAGCCATTTAAAAGGGAATATCATAGAAAAATATTTGGAGTGGTGTGAAGCGTATTTATGGTTACGTTAACCAAAGTAAACCAGCTTTCCTTATAGTGCTGGTTTAACAAGTAGCCTCGTTGACTAGGAGAAAATGAAGAGTTTTAGAAACCTGCATGTCTAACACAACTAGCATGGTCTTACTAATATAGTATTTTGTTAGAGCAATACAGAACATATTGAAAGAAAATATCAGCAAATAAAGATAACTTAAAGGGGTATTGCCATCTCACATATTTGTTGCACTTAGTGGTGTTTGGAAATCCCATGAAAATCAATGAAGAGAGCAGGATGGGTGTCTGGGGAACCCTATTCTGAAAATAGGTGTGGCTCCCAGAAGTTAAACCCACATCTATCACACAGTTACAGCATATCTAGAATATGCCAAAGGTTTGTGAGCGGAGAATACCCCTGGGGAACCCTATTCTGAAAATAGGTGTGGCTCCCAGAAGTTAAACCCACATCTATCACACAGTTACAACATATCTAGAATATGCCATAGGTTTGTGAGCGGGGAATACCCCTTTAATGGCTACATTCTCGAATATACTTTCTATATTAATTTCTCTACGATTCTCCCCTTATATTCATCTTCTTGATTCCCTGATCACGTGATGTACACGTGTTCGGCTCACAGAATGCTATCCTTATCAAGTAAGGTTCCTATTCAATGTCAAGCAGAGACCTTGAAAACCCTAACATATTGTGAAGAAAGTATATTGGAAATGTATAGCTCTTCATTATACCAAAAAATAACCTTTATTTGCAAACACTTTTATAACCCCTTTAAGTTATTATATAGTTTAATTAGAAAGTTCTGTGGAATAGTCTTGGTCACAATGTGATCTACTCTTATAATAAGCAAATTACTAAAGGTAAGGTGGTAAAAAAGCATTCAGTTGAGTTTTGGGTGGAAAATCATCTTTAACCCGGCCAACTTGAAGGGAACTTGTCAGGTTGACAATGCAATCTTTGGAGCAAGAGGTACGGAGTTTATTCATATACATTTTTGTGTGAAAATATTCAATATAACTAACAACGTATTCATTTCAATCTCATCTCATTTTGGGTTTAGGAGTTCAGTGGGTAGTCTTATTTATAGGGGTGCTCCCTCAAAGTGTACTGCACAGGTTGGCTCTCAGCTAGTTGCTACCCGACCGTGCATAAGAATAAGGAGGGCGGCACTTGAGGCCATCCTCTCCTTTCACCTTTATGGGAGTTCACAATATAGCTGAGTGTGTGCACTTGGCTATATTTGGGAGATCCCATAGAAGTGAATGGGGAGTCACCACCCATTTACCACCTTTCTCATTCTCATGTGTGGTCGGCTCACAGTTAGCTGACAGCCGACCTGTGCAGTACACTTTGCTTCATGGGAACTCCCATTTAATGATTGACAGCCTTTCTTATACGAGCATACAGAGACTCCTAAATCTAAAATAAGCCAAGGTTTAAATCAATGACTAATAAGCACTACTGAATCTTTTCCAACATAAAAATGATATCTAGTACATAACATGGCGCCTGCAGATTTTCAATGTGACAAATTCCCTTTAACAAGATGAATTCCCGGAAAGGTATAAATGCTGGGTAAATGTTTCACTCACATTTCATTTAATACCAATTTTTTTAACATTTCTACAAGAGTCCAGATAATTTTTAATTGCACTATTAGGAATACCATGCATTTTATTAACACAACCGCTTATAAATGTGTATCGTAGGAGCAGAGCCTTAAAAGGTGCTGTTTGATTTAGAAAACCCAGTTGCTATATATGTCATTGGGAATACACAGAGTTTAAGGAGGACTGTAGATCTCATTGGGAATAAACAGGGTCTCAGGAGGACTCCCTCTGGGCATTGTGTAAGGGTATGTTCACATGGCTTATTTTCTCGAGTAATTGCACTTTATATGCGTTTTATGGTAATTCATAGTTCTCATAGAGAATTATGGATTACATGATGTCCCCCCGTGTGTACAATACGATCGTATTGTACACTGGGGGAGAGAAGTGACATGTGAATTGTTCCCGGCGCTTACGTGATTTGGGAGTACGCGTTCATCACCGTGTGCTTCCAAAACACCCTCCGTATTGGTGCGTGTACTATACGCGCCCCATTACGCCGTGTGAACATAGCCTAAGGCTTCACTTCCCCTGAGGTGGTCCTGCAGGGAATTGCTGGCAGCTATAGAACACCCTGTGAAAATCTTATCGTCATGGAACCTTTCTTAAAAAATGTAATGTCCAAAATTAGAAAATAGGGTAAAAAAAAAAGTGTCATCATTTTTATTAAAGTGGATGTTTTTGACCATATAGAGAAGATGACTGATCTGGAAAATGTTTTTTATTTAATGTACGTAAGTAGTACAATTACTACAACACAATATGGTTTGTTTGAGGAGTTCAACAGTCAAGGTTTGATCTCAGTAAAGAGAGTTCTAGTATTTTAAGGGTTTTCCTACAAATAACATTTATCACCAACATCACTTGTTGAAATCAAGGCCCGCAGCCACATCCAGCCCACCACGTCAGCTAAGACACAGTGAGCAAGGGTGATCAAGGTCCAGACACAGAAGGACCAGCTTTCCATTTCCCCCCCAGAGAGGACAGAGCCAGGGCTTAGCAGACGCGGCAGAGTTAGCACAGGGACTGGGAGCCAACTTGGATTCAGAGCTCCAGTATGCACCTCCATACCGCTATATTCAGCAACTCACAGGTGGCAGCACAGCTCTGCCAGGCTATGTTCACACAATGTCCTGCGGCACGTACAGTACGCACCGCAGTACATCGTGTGTCTCGGGAGCTCGCACTGATCAGCGAGTACTCCCGCCGGCCCCATAGACAGAACTATGGATTACTGTAATTTCGGCGCGCATCTCGCCTGTATTTGAGCGCAAATATGCAGCAAAATGAACGCCGAAATTACGCCGTGTGAACATACCCTCAGCCGTACCCAGGCAGCCTGACCACCCTTCAACAGCCTTTTGAGGGCAACCATAATGCTAAAGTGGCCCTCAGTGAAAATGAGTTTGATTCCCCTGACCTACATGTTTGAGGCACTGCTCCTCCATTAAAATTCTTTTACACCGTGCAAGCACAGTGAGGAGGAACAGGAGACTGGGGACTGCTAGCGATCATACACTGATCAATTATCCCATGAATGAGTGATAAATGATTGTAGGAGAATCCCTTTGAGGAATATGTTACAGCTTAAGAAATACGTGTGAACATTGGTATTTAGCAACCGTCCAGTATGAAGCTTTAAAACCCTATGCAAGTCAATAACTACAGAGGATGATTACCTGCTACTTCTTTTCCTCAGATGTTGCTGCTTAGCTGTTTTTTTTAGCTCTATTATGGCAGAGCTGTGATTACAGTTTAGCTACAGTCTCTAGATAAAGTCTAAAGTAGTCTAAGACACACCTCCAGTCTTGTCATTGGTTCAGGCTGCTGCTCTATCCCTGCCTCCCCTGATTGGTTGCTTTTTATAAAGTTTATCACAGCTCACAGGGAAGGCAGTACATGAGCAGCTAATCTCCTCTATGGTTCCTAAACGATCAATGCGGTAATGCCACAAACGTATGGAGGGAAATGAGGAACCTGGAGGGTTGCTTTAATATAATACCTCCTCTCACAGCCTTGGTTCAGGTTACAGAGAAACTTGTATGATTGGCAAATCAATAGTCTATGAATAATAGGTCAATAAACATTATTTTAAAAATCTTTGTGCTGGGTTTGTGCATTTTTAATGTAAGATATGAAGCCTGATTACTATGTCACGGTGAGGCCTCATGCAAACAGCAGACTTGTGTGCACTAAGGTTGTACAGAAGCACCTGGAGTTCCTGCGGCTCTGTCTTGTGGAGCAATATTCCCCCTGCACCTCCGAAGTATACATAGGTACAGTATAATCCCATATAAGCCTGTGGAATACATATTAAAGGAGTGTTCATATCTACTACATTTAGGGCATATGCCTGTCTCAAAATAGAGATTACTATCTAATCACCAGATCCTCAGACAAACACACTACGGCAATTCATAAGAGGCATTTTGAGGGGTCTTTCCATCTCAGACATTTAGGGCATATGGATAAGATATGCCATAAAAGTCTGATAGGTGTCGGTCCTACCTCTGGGACCCACACATATTTTAAGAATGAGCTATGTGTCTCCGTACAGAACAAAAGAGGCCCAAAATCTCCGTGCAGAATGAAAAGGACACTTGTGCGACACTCTCCATTAATTTCATGTGCAGTTCCGAGCACAGATGAGCACATTGTTCGGCTGTTCTAGAAACTTCCATAGAACAGAATGGAGAGTGCCGCACATGTGCAACCTCCGTTCAGTTCTGCAAGCAGACTTTCAGTCCCAAAGCTAGACATGGGTCCTTTCAATACGAAATATGTATCTAAAGTGGGAGCACCTGTTTGACTTATTGGTAAGTTTACTCAAATAAGGTATTTGGCGCACCCAGTACGAACTCACACAAACATACGACGGACACAAGCAATCCAGGACAAATCACAGAGAACAATGTACCTGCTCCGGACACTCCCAGGATTACACATCACAAAATAGGAATGCAGAGGTAATAGGCAAACACTGTGTTGAAATTCTGCCGTCCAGGGGAACTTTATCAATTTCATAATTAGACAATATTTAAGGCAAACAGGAAAATATAGAGAAACTACAAAATACAACAAAGAGATGTGAAAATGTAAATTAATCAACCACCTTTAAAAAATAGAGAGAAATCCCGCTTAGGGATACATCTCATATAGAAACGTGAAAGGTCACAGTAAGCTCACATCACGTTTTTTGGACCGAAACATTTCCCTTTTAATGGAAGGCGATTTTGTCATGGACACAGATTATTGCCATTCATTGGGGCTAGTACACATCCCGACCCTTGATTTGCAATTCATGTATGAAAAATTTGACCTGGAGTTCCCAGTGTGAGCTCTGAGGCGTGATCCCTCTGAAACCAATTGGGAAAAAAATACACATGGTTTGAAGACATAATCCGACGCATAATAGGTAAGTATGGTCGGTGTTTGACTGGGATGCCCAGGGTCCATAGGTGGAGCTGATTATAGGGGCCCACCAATTGAGCCGTTTCTGGGCCCTCCGATGGAGTTTATTTTAGGGGGCCACTTGACAGCAACTGTAAATGACTGTACATGCCTCCTATACTCTGCCTCTTGCTTTCTGCCTCTCTTTCTCTACTTTCTGGCCTCTTCTGAGGATGGATATGGATTTAAAATACCTCTCCGGATCTGCCATGCTCAAGGCCCACCGGCGGTTTTCCCTATTCCCCTGTGGGCTAGTCCGAGTCTGAGTATGGTTTTCCAAAGGTAAGATTATATCACTGCCCCGAGTTGAGGATGTTAACAAAATTTTGGGAAAGCAATGTATCTTTAGTAAGTGAAAACCAACGGCCATCTTGCAAAGCGGATCCTGGACTATATACAGTAGATTGTTTTATTCTAGACGACAAATTCTAAAACTGCAGATTTGATTCTTTTAACTGCCAGAAAAATCTTCTCCAGAGAAAGATAAAAAAAACAAAGCTTAATTTCTTTTAAAGGGGCGTTCACACGGCTTATTTTGGGCACGGATTCCAGATGTATTGCGCACCGTACTGCACTGCAATATGGCTGGAATCCGTCCCAGCCATTACAGTAATCCACAGTTCTCATAGAGAACTATAGATTACGTCTCTCCACCCAGCTCGGCGAATCTGCCGGGTGGGGAGAAAGTGACACGTTCATTATCCCGGCAGAATACGTGCCGTGGATAATGAAAGCCTATGGGTCAGCAAGCAGTGCCCCCGCCCCACCCCTTACTCAAGTCGTATTGCGGGCGGAATCCGTCCCACAATTACGGCTTGAATAAGCCGTGTGAACCAGCCCTAAAAGTAAAACCTTCTAGAGAAAAGTTATGTCATAAGCAGAAAGTAGAGTGTGTGTAGGGGAATCACAAGTGTTAGCTGGAAAACATCGACCTCTTGAGACACACACTTTAAAGGGATGTTCCTAACATAGACTTTGAGGATATGTCAATAGGATATGTCATCAAAGTATGATAGGTGAAGATCCAAGAAATGGCACAATCTGCTATCTTAAAGGGGTTGTCTTACTACAATGATTGCTTTTTATGTTAAAGATCTTGCAAAAACAAGTCATTTTGCAATATGTGTCAATTAACAGTGTCCTACCTATTCTGAGATATCCCCTCTTGTATGGGCTGCATCAGCTCCGCAGGCTGCTATAGCTACAGACCTGTTCAATTTCTCCTGAGAGGCTGCCAGCACTGGTTGCCATAGCTACAGACTTGGCTTCTACTGCAGCCTAGTAGAAGCCAGTAAACACGCCCCTGAATTCAAAATGAAACCAAGAAAACAGGACTGAGGTAAAATGAATCAATTTAGTGAGAAAACTCCTTTAAGAACAGGCTCCCGAAAGTTTTGGCTCAGAATAGAGAGTCGTCACGCTTGTGCATGTCTTTATTCTGTTCTATCCAAGTTCCCAGTACAGTTTGCAGTGTTTGGCTGTACTTGGAATTCCCATAGAACAGAATGGAGAGTTGTGCACTATAGAAACTGGCTTTCCATTCTTAGCCAAAACTTTTATGTTAAAGTCTATGGTGGGAATAACCCTTTAAGAGGTTTGCATGGCATTTTTTTGGGAAGATTCTTGATGCAATATTTTGGAATGGGGACAGAAGGAAGGAGTACAAGTTCCTCCTTTTGTTTCCACCCTTGGCTTTGACTCCAGGAGCTGCATTGGGGACTGGAGTGGGGTGTCTCAGGGGCACGCTGAGTGTCAAAATATTACGTAGATTTACATTTACTGCATATGCTAATGGGCAAGTTGAAACATTTTCAAATGTATCTCCTGGTCTTAAAGGGGTTTTCTCACAATGCAAAATCAGCTTCGCTGGCCGCTCACAGCTAGCTAGCAATCTGTCCATGCATATGAATGAGGAGGGCGGCGCTAGCGGCCGTCCTCCCCATTCACTTCTATGGGAGTTCTGAGTATAGCCGAGTGTGTGCGAGCTAGCAGTGAGCGGTCCAGCAAAGCTGATTTTGTGTCATGAGAAAACCCCTTTAAGTAAATGAAGTAAGATGGAAAAAAGAAAATAATAACTAAATGCAGTTAAAAGTTTCCTGGTGTTCTAAGGAAGTGGAAGAGGTAATGCCCCGAATCCTGGTTTTTAGAGGTAGAAGATGCGTTAATATTTTGTTACACAGTAGTTCTAGAAGCAAAGATTCAATCACGTGTTCTGAAGTATTAGTGGGGTTCAATATATTTTGTTCGGGTGGCCAAGTGAAAATGTTATTTGTCAAACTTTTCCCCAATTTTTTTCTTACAAATTACTCTGTTAGGTTAGACGATGCCCTGCATGCTCCCAGCTGTGCTTTCCTTCCCACAGAGATCATACAAATGATTGCTGCGAAGGGACAGAGAGAACGATGCAGCTTGTAATCGTTGTAGTGCTCTACAAGACAGACAGCTAGAGTTATGTGGACATTGCACCAGAGACTTTGATGACATATTGATAGAATATGCCATCAATGTGGGACCTCTGGGACCCGCACCTATCTGGGGAACAGGTCCAAAAAGTGTTGTTTTAGAATGAAGAGCTGGTCACGCTTATGTATAACTCTCCATTCAGTTCCATGGGAGTTCTGAGCCCAGCAGAACACACCACTCATCTGTACTCAAAACTCCCACAGAACAGAAATGAGAGTCATGTGCAAGCAGACCGGCTCTCCACTCTGAGCTGACACTTACGAGGGCCCATTCCTGAGATAGGTGCAGGTCTCAGAGGTGGGACCACACCTGACGAAACGTGTCTGAGGTTTCTTTATGTAAGTTTTTGATAAAACATCTACTCAGTTATTTAATGAAAAATCTCTGGTAGGAAGTTCTTACTTATAGGTCCTCCTTAGATATTTGAGAGGATAGGGTGATATTAGGTAACACTATTGCGGGGTCGTCCTTACGGGACGGGTTCTCCGCTAAGGTTCAATTGTAGGGTTACCCCTGTATTTTTTACACTTGTCCTTCTGGTAGCATTTTGTTGACTTAAAACAATTGTTTTTTTATATATATGTATATTATTAAAAGTTATGTTTTAAGAAGGATTTATTGTTTTGTTAAGTATTTATGGAGTGAATCCTTGTTCTTTCTACTTCTTTGTCTGATTACTGGGACCGCACCTACCAGACTTTTCCTATCGATATGTCACTAAAGTCTATGGTGGGAAACACCCCATTAAGCTTCTCTTGAGCCTCTGCACTGAACAGACAGATCACTACTGAGAAGAGAGAGCGTTAACTATGCAGCCATAAAGTTCTCAAAATGATCGGTCTGAGTGCCCTATGTGATCGCTATGGAAGCTATTAGAATGCTCTGGCACTGCTGGGCCCACCTGACTGCTGACAATAAAACACAGGGACATTTATTCTTTGCTAAAAAGTGCAAGTTCTAGTTAAAAAAATATGGTACTATAAAAATAGGGGCTATGAGTTGGAGACACGGAGAAAAAAAATGTAAATAACCAGCAAATATATATTTTAACCAGACACTGCCAATTTATTAGGAGAGCAACTAGCAATAATATGAGTACATTTACATAATTGTGCTAAAATGGTTATACTTCGTTTTAAACCAATGCAATAAAAAAAATTAAATATGGAATATGCTGATAAATTATTTGCTCCAAGGAAAAATACTGTGCATGATGCAGCTTCAGATTAAATTGCTGAAGTCGGTAATTCACGTTGATTGCTGGTTGATATATCTCCTTTATAAAATGACGTGGACTTCTCGTGTATCTGTACACATTCACTCATTTAGATAATGTAAGGATATCAGAGCTGCTAAAAGAACAACTGCTGTGGCCATTATGAGTCCTGTATAGAAAGTACAAAGATAATTATTACAGTGATAAAACAAAAACTAAATGAATAAAAACTAAATATATCTGCATTACAGTCGTCCCTCAAGTTACAATGAGATGCTCGGCTAAACTCAGAACTCTCATCCATGTCTATGGGATGGAGGTTTTGGGGCTCATTTAGGAAGTAGGTGGGCAGACCTATCAGACAATGATACTATATCCTAGCAATATGCCATCAATGACTGTAGTGAGACTACCCCTTTAACTTTAATTATGTGTTATATTTTGTTATGTATTAGAGTCCACTTCAACTTTTTACATTAAACTTTATTACACTTATTGTTATTTATTGGGTTATGATAGGACACCAGCTGCCATGGTAACCCAGTGGCACCCAGTAATTGCTTCATGAGGCACCAATGTGTTAATCAAACTCATTCTCTTTGTCAAACACTTCTGATTTTGTGATTGCTATTGACTGTGACATCGAAGTGGCTTGGACTAGAATAATCCTTGATCCCAGCAGTGGTGACAGGACTGCAGATCAAAACGCTCAGCACCCTAAGATCACAGTAACCAATATATTCATTTATAAGTGGGACTGTGTAATCCATCGCCAGACACTAAGGTCCTAAGGAAGAAATTATTTGATAACTATCTTATTCCTTATCAAGTAGTAAAGTAGAAGGAAGACCTATTACATATTATTTTCCATAAACCTTTTTGAAAAAAAATTTTGGCAGAAGAAAATGGAAGACCAACGTTCAGTTTTAAGAGCAAAATACCAATAAATATGGTTAATGTATTGTTTTGCAGCAACACATAGTACAGATTTCTTATCTTAAAGGGGTTTCTCACCATGCAGTTTCACAGAGCCACAGCCAGCTTTAGAATCACACTTCCTGGTCAGAATGTGGGCGGTTCTATAGTAGTGATTGGCATATCTGCTCTGCTGTTCCTAGCTATTCCTGTTGCGCTAACATAAATGCAAGAGTTTTATAAAGTGCAATACATAGGCATCAGGGCTCTAAAGAGTGTTTACTTAGCTAAATGAGAAGCGTTCAAAGTCCCTTACTAGAGATTAGACTCTGCAGGCCGTGACTAACCATGGATGGATGGAGTGACTGACGGCAGTTTGGAGCAATGTAAAATAAGAGACAGAGCAGGGAGAGGTGGGGGAGAGATGGCTGTAATCAGAGAAACTAAAAGGAGACAAATTCTTCTTTATCTCTTGACCAAAGAAAAATTAACAAAGCAAAGTATGTAGAAAAAGTCTGCAATTATCTATTTCTACATGTTAAAAGCTAATCATTGAAGTGCAAAAAATCCTTTAACTTCAGATTTTTAAGCACTTTTTGTGCTGCACACAATTCATATATCATTATTTAAAAACATAAACACAGTACATACCCATATTCTGCTTAAGTTTTGTAGATGTGTCTTTTTTTAGCGCATGTGTTTTTTCTTGTGGAGACATATCGGGTTGATATGACTCAGGAGACGGACATTCATTCTCTTAAACGAAAAAAAAAAAAAAAAACATAAGCTGCACAGCTCCTGTATGCTTTCTTTACATATTACAAATTATACCTGACAGATGGAAATAAGTTGTAGTTAAAAAAAATTAAAGTGGAATTTCCAAGATAGAAATAGATATTTTATTATTCAAAACCTATATTAAACAAATAATGATGGAAAAAAATATTTTTAAAAAATAGAAATTGAACAAAAAATGTTTTTACAAGTTAGGAATTAGCTTTAATTAAAACAAAAAAAAGAAGTTTTAGTGTGTAGTCTTCACTTCTTCATTTATTTTCGGACCCACTTGATTTTCAGTTTCCAGCCTGCCCATAGTTTAACACTTTTCTCATGTGGGGGGATCCTCTATGTTATATGTGAGCTCTGTGACTTTGAAATTTTCAGTGGATGCGCTGCTTCCTCTCTACGTTTGTAGAGATTCTACACCAGATACTGCTGTATGTGTGCTATCCTCCCTATTAACAACCTATGTGAGCTGCCCTCCTTGGATGCTCTACCCCTATTACGATCTGTTGTATACAACCTCCTTGTCATGATGTGCGCCACTGTCCCCACTCTGAACCTTGGACTCGTTTGTGTCTCTGTGCCCCGTGTGTACCTGTTCCCTAGGGCGCGCAGCGAGGGCCAACTCGCTGCTGATTTACAATCACCAGGCACTGGACTCTTTATTACATCACTTCCTTCAATATTCTCGCTAATGTATTGGTGAGCTTCCTGAGAGTCTTGCTTGTCTACATTTATGCTATCTGGATTCTGACCCGCACCTGTAACCTCGACTATTCTCTGCTGCCACCTACCCTGACATTACCGCTAGTGACCTGACCATATTTTGCCTGCCACCTGCCTTGACCTACTGCCTGTCCCTTGACCATGCCTCTGCCTGAACCTCTTGTACAATGCCGCACCTTCCTCACCACGAGCGGCCACATCAGGGATAGCGACCTGGGAGTCTCCCGCAGCGCAGTTTTACCTGCATTGCGGGGGGTTCTAATGAATGCTGGGAGGCTCCTTAGACTCCGCTCCGCGTGGTTCAATAAGTCATCTCTCACGGTAACCCAGAGGATTGACTACCTTCCCCGTGATACTCTTCCTACTCCCTACTACCATTTGTAATACGGAGAAAAAAGATTGGGGGGCTGAGAGACATCAGAAGCCATAGTGGTACTTTGATGAATTTGTTTGAGATTCAGCAGTATCAACAGCTACAGTGGGGAAAAAAAATATTTCATAAACTGGCAATTTTGCATCGTAGCTCTGTAATTTTTATCGCAGCTACACTTTAACTATGAGAGACAAAATCTTAAAAAGAAATCCAAAAAAGCACGTTTATTTTTAAATAATTAATTAGCATTTTATTGCATGAAATAAGTATTTGATCATCTACCAACCAACAAGAATCTTGGCTCTCACAGGCCTGTAAGTTTCTTGATTAAGAAGCCCTCCTACTCTGCACTCATTACCTGTATTAACTACACCCATTTGAACTTGTTACCTGTATAAAATACGGCTGCCCACACACTCAATCAATCACACTCCAACCTCTCCACCATGGCCAAGACCAAAGAGTTGTGTAAGGCTATCAGGGACAAAATTGTAGACCTGCACAAGGCTGGGATGGGCTACAGGACATTAGGCAAGCAGCTTGGTGAGAAGGCAAGAACTATTGGTGCAATTATTAGAAAATGGAGCCATATAATTTGTATTGGAGAAATTTCTCTCTTTTGAGTAAAAACAAGGTTTAAAAAAAATAAAAATAGAAGAAATACAAGATGCCTGTCAATCTTCCTCGGTCTGGGGCTCCATGCAAGATCTCGCCTCGTGGGTTAAGGATGCTTGTAAGAAAGGTCAGGAATCAGCCCAGAACTACATGAAGGACCTGGTCAATGACCTGAATAGAGCTGGGACCAGAGTCTCAGAGATTACCATTAGTAACACACTATGCCGTTATGGATTGAAATCCTGCAGGTCACGCAAGGTCTCCCTAATCGAGTCAGCACATATCCAGGCCCGATTACAGTTCATGAATGACCACCTGGATGATCCAGGGGAGGCGGGCTAATATCATGTGGTCAGATGAGACCAAAATAGAACTTTTTGGTATCAACTCCACTCGATAAGAGCAAGAAGGTTGAGTACAACCCCAAGACCACTATCCCAACCGTGAAGCATGGGGTGGAAACATCATACTTTGGGAGTGCTTTTCTGCACCGTATTAAAGGGAGGATGGATGGGGCCGTGTATCATGAGATTCTGGCCAACAACCTCCTTCCCTCAGTAACAGCACTGAAGATGGGTGGTGGCTGGGTCTTCCAGCAGGACAATGACCAGAAACACACTGCCAGGGCACATTGCTTCCATAAGAAGCATTTCAAGGTCCTGGAGTGGCCTAACCAGTCTCCAGACCAGAATCCAATCAAAAATCTTTGGAGAGCTGAAACTCAATGAAGCCCAACGACCTGAAAGATCTGGAGAAGATTTGTATGGACGAGTTGGCCAAAAGCCCTTCTGCAGTGTATGCAAACTTGGTCAAGAACTACAGGAAACGTCTAACCTCTGTGATTGGAAACAAAGGTTTCTGTACCAAATATTAAGTTTTGTTTTTTCTATTGTATAAAAAAAATGCAAATTAATTATTTAAAAATCATACAATGTTACTTGGTTCTGGATTTTTTGTTTAGATTCTGTCTCTCACAGTTGATGTGAACCTACGATAAAAATTACAGACCTCTCCATTATTTGTAGGTGGAAAAAGTTTCAAAATCCCCAGTGTATCAAATATTTATTTTCATTGCTATAGTTGAAGGATTTACAAAACACTACAGCAACAAAGCAGTAGGAAACTTTTAAGAAAGACAAATACAACTATTCAATGCACAGGTGTACTTTTTTTTTTTTTTTTTTATTACAACCCCAGTGCTACCAGCTAACTACTTAATCTAATCATGTAATCCCAGACAGACTCCATGATGATGATGATGGAATCAGGACTCTGTGGGGGTCACATAATCACTTCCAGGATATCAAAAGCAAATAATGGTCACATGAAACATCGATTTGATTTTGATTTCTTTTTTGGTCATTCACTTTGCATTTGATTAATTGAATAAAATAAACTATTAAGGGCGCATTCACCCGGTGTGTGTTTTTTTTTTTTTTTTTGCACAAATGCACTGCAATTAAAGTTGTGCATTTCTGCAAAAAAAATAAAGGACTAAAAATGCACTGTGTGAAAACACCCAAACACTTCTACTTCTAAAAGCAATTTTACTTTGTAGCATTTTCTCCAAAACTGCCTAAAAATTTTGTGCACTATTGTATGTCGATAATAAAATGTAAAAAGGAAAGTTGAGGATGCAAAAACAAAAAAAACAAAATTGCTGCTTAAACTGGCTACAGAGCCAAGAGGTTAAAGCAAATTATTATAGCAGAGCCCAATAAAATGAAAGCATGAAATTCTGCATACACACTAATAACACCATTTATTTTCGTGTAAATGACTGTTTGGTATTGTGCAATTTTTTGCAATGCCATCATTTTAAAAAAGCAAAGTCATTGAAATTACACAAGCTGCGGCTGCGCCCACTCACTCATCACATGACTGTTGCATCACGATGTGCGTGCCTGAGGAATAATGGTGTCAGAAACTCAATAGGGCCTCCGATGAGATCTTTGTGAAGCATAACCTCCAGTTTTCTTGTTTTATAACAATATTAGGCAATAAGTGAAACATAGACAATTGAGGTTTTTTTTTTGCTGGTCATGCGTGAGTAATTTGTGGTTTTACTTTTTGGTCTTAGATGTTCTAGAGATGGGTGAATCACACGGCCGGAATATCCGAGCTGTTATATAGTCATACCAAAATAAAATATCTGATGACCACTAATCAGCATAACCTGTATTATGTTTGCTTTAAATAATGCTAATATTTTAGGCAAAATGTAAAGTAAAAAAACGGGATCTTATGTACATGCAACAAATGATTTATGGAAGAGATGTCTGCTTTAGACAATACACACTACTAAGGGATGTTGAGCTGGTGGGTTCCTTGGTAGGAATCCACATACAGTGCCTTGCGAAAGTATTCGGCCCCCTTGAACTTTTCTACCTTTTGCCACATTTCAGGCTTCAAACAAAGATATTACACTTTAATTTTTTTGCGAAGAATCAACAACAAGTGGGATACAATTGTGAAGGCGGAACGAAATGTATTGGTTGTTTTAAACTTTTTTTAAAAACTGAAAAGTGGGGCGTGCAATGTTTTTAGGCCCCTTTACTTTCAGTGCAGCAAACTCACTCCAGAAGTTCAGTGAGGATCTCTGAAGGATCCAATGTTGTCCTAAATGACTGATGATGATAAATATAATCCACCTGTGTGTAGTCAAGTCTCCGTATAAATGCACCTGCTCTGTGATAGTCTCAGGGTTCTGTTTAAAGCGCAGAGAGCATCATGAAGACCAAGAAACCCACCAGGCAGGTCCGTGATACTGTTGTGGAGCATTTTAAAGCCGGATTTGGGTACAAAAAGATTTCCCAAACTTTAAACATCCCAAGGAGCACTGTGCAAGCGATCATATTGAAATGGAAGGAGTATCAGACAACTGCAAATCTACCAAGACCCAACCGTCCCTCTAAACTTTCATCTCAAACAAGGAGAAGACTGATCAGAGATGCAGCCAAGAGGCCCATGATCACTCTGGATGAACTGCAGAGATCTACAGCTGAGGTGGGAGTGTCTGTCCATAGGACAACAATCAGTCGTACACTGCACAAATCTGGCCATTATGGAAGAGGCAAGAAGAAGCCATTTCTCAAAGATATTCATAAAAAGACTCGTTTAAAGTTTGCCACAAGCCACCTGGGAGACACCAAACATGTGGAAGAAGGGGCTCTGCTCAGATGATCGAAATCCAACATTTTGACCACAATGCAAAACGATATGTTTGGCGTAAAAGCAACACAGCTCATCCCCCTGTCACACATGGTGGGGGCAGCATCATGGTTTGGACTTTTCTCCAGCAGGGACAGGGGAGATGGTTAAAATTGATGAGAAGATGGATGGAGCCAAATACAGGACCATTCTGGAAGAAAACCTGTTGGAGTCTGCAAAATACCTAAGACTGGGACGAAGATTTATCTTCCAAGACAATCATCCCAAACATAAAGCAAAATCTACAATGGAAGGTTCACAAATAACCGTCTCCAGATGTTATAATGGCCAAGTCAAAGTCCAGACCTGAATCCAATCGAGAATCTGTGGAAAGAGCTGAAAACTGCTGTTCACAAACGCTCTCCATCCAACCTCACTGATCTCCAGCTGCTCACAAACGCTCTCCATCCAACCTCACTGAGCTCCAGCTGTTCACAAACGCTCTCCATCCAACCTCACTGAGCTCCAGCTGTTCACAAACGCTCTCCATCCAACCTCACTGAGCTCCAGCTGTTCACAAACGCTCTCCATCCAACCTCACTGAGCTCCAGCTGTTCAAGCGCTCTCCATCCAACCTCACTGAGCTCCAGCTGTGCGCCAAGGAAGATTTGACAAGAATTTCAGTCTCTCGATGTGCAAAACTGATAGAGACATACCTCAAGCGACTTGCAGCTGTAATCGCAGGAAAAGGTGGCGCTACAAAGTATTAACTTAAGGGGGCTGAATAATATTGCACGCCCCACTTTTCAGTTTATTATTTTTTACAAAAGTTTAAAATATCCAATAAATTTCGTTCCACTTCACAATTGTGTCCCACTTGTTGTTGATTCTTCCCCCCAAAAATTTACATTTTATATCTTTATGTTTGAAGCCTGAAATGTGGCAAAAGGTAGAAAAGTTCAAGGGGGCCAAATACTTTCGCAAGGCACTGTATATAGTAGCTGCTAAATCTATAAGGGTATGTTCACACGGTGTGTTGGATCCGATAAACATATCCAAAAGTGCAGCGTAAATCGCATCCAACATTCAGGTGCGTGTTTGGCTGTGTTTTGGCTGCAGCAGACATGCACCCTATAGTTTTAAATAGGGCGTCTGCTGCGTCTTTTGGATCAAGAATCGACATGTCAATTCTTTGAACGAATTTGAAAGATGCATCAGAAAGACACAATTAAAAAACGCATCAGCGATCACTCATCTGAATTCTGATGCGTGTTTTACATTGAATGCAATGTAAGTCACACTGCTCATTGTTAGATGCATGTTTGGATCAGTTTAGGAACAGGAATCCAAACACGCATCTAAAAACGGATCCAAAATCGGATCCAACATGCCATGTGAACATACCCTAAGCTGAGCGTGGCATTTGATACAGCCCACAGCTTTGGTGAATTGTAGTTCTCCAATGAAAACTATGGACACTTAAGGTGCTTTCACTCAGTACATTTTTTTGGGTGCATTTGGTGCTGTACATTTCTGCACAAAAAACGCATCCAAAAATGCATAAAAAACGCACCAACAAAAAGTATTGTATGAAACCTCCTTTCAGATTTTAAAGGTCATTCTGTAATGCCATTAGCAAATGGTTACAGCGTATGGATGTATTATAGGGCTCCATGGGAGCTGTATTCATTCCTATGCAGTGAGCTCCCTCTATTGGCAGCTGCAGGGAGACCAAATATTTTCCTGTAACTCCATGGCCGAGGAAGGATAAATTTCCACATGTGGAAGATTTTGCCGGATGATTTGCACAGGTGAAGCTTTAGTGGAATACAGTACTGGGAAAGTGGGTGAGACATGCTGCTGTGGTGAGGATTATAAAATCTTTAGCGTGCTCAGTCTGTTGCTGCTTTTCACAGTGGATTACCCCCCTTTTACTGTAGCAGAGGTGAAATCTGCGGTATATTAACAGCAACATTTGCATATAACCTATGCAGATTTTGCTGCCAAAAATCCAACTTGTGTCAGCCTACTCTAAAAAGAACTAAGGGATTAGGTCAGAAAGAAATCCTAAGAATTTTAGGCCAATTTAAGTGATAGAGGTTCTCTGCTTTTTGGAAAATTCCTACTTTTTAGAAGGATTCCTTGACAATATTTTGGGCTTCTTAGTGATCAGCTGAAATCTTTGAAACAATTTGCCTGTGCTTAGATTGCCTGCAGCGCCACCGCAGGAGAAAAGAAGCATTACACAGCGAAGAATTTAATAAGAATAGGTCAGGTTCTCCAAAGCAAGAGATGTTCTTTGTGACTGCTTTCCACTCTGGCAAGGAGATTAAGAAGCCCCCTAAACTGGACAAGCCCTTTAAGGCTGGGTACACTGTGTTTTGCTTATATTTAGCTTGTCCATTGGGAAAGCTCTGGACATATGTGCTAAATGTCTCCATAGGGGTTCATTAGGCAGACAGAGGCCTAGAGAATGCCCCTTTGGCCTCTGTCTGGCTTTGTATACTGGAATAAAATAATAATAATGGAATAGTAGACTATTCTACTCCATACTGTGGAATCCAGTTAATAACATATATAATGTGGAATACAACAGACGAAATATGCCACTATATGACTATTTTGCAGTCTCTACCCGTTTAAAATCTCTGTGCTTATCCCTGCTAATGGCAATACCCCCTGACTGCAGAGGCTTCCAACAGTAAACCAAATCTAAGACCAGCATGAGAGAAAAAAAATCTCATGTGTACAAGGATTGTAGGCCGAGTGCTTGCTATGCTCACTAAAAAAGTGGTCCAAATTGACTCACACTTAAGTAGCAGTTAGTGATGGCTAGTGTTGTTTTTGTATTCTGGCTAGAGTCAAATTTGACCTGAATTTGAGCAATTCTAATCCGGTTTTCCCAATTCTATATTTGGCATAAATTGCCAAAAACAAAAACTGGTTGCAAGTATAACCTAACCCAAAGTTAGGGGTGGGGTTTTTACCAGTGCATAATGGTTAACTTACCGCAGAAACACCTCTGTAATGTTAGACTAGAAATTACGTTGAGTGCCCCTGAAGTGACAGCAGCGTGGAGAAACATATAATAATCACATAACCACAAAATGAACAAAGGCACTACAGTGTTAATGCAGAAAACAAAGCAATGAGCAATGAGCACCATGACCACCGAATTACATATCTATAAACAGAAGAGTCATAAGTAGTGTCCTCTGCCGAACTGTGGAGCCCAGTGGGCTCTCCCCCCCTCAGCAGAAGAGCAAAGCTCTAAACATCTGCAGATCAAGGTGGTCTCAGAACTACAATGATCGTAACAAACAAAAAAGAAAGAAAAGAAAAGAAAAAAAAAAAAAAAAAAAGGGAAGGAAAAGGAAGTCCCCACCACTAGACGCCGGAGACGCACAAAGCGCACACCAAGGGCCACACTATGGAGGGGTTTGTCCCTGTAAAAAATACTTCAACCGCGGAGGGACCGATCACAACCATTCCCCCCACGGGTTAAAGGAGCGTCAAGGTCAAAGGAACACCCCAGTCATCATAGGCTCCTCGCCCCAAAATAGCCTGAAAGTCCCGGGAGGATTGATAAAGGGTCCATGGCCTCCATGTATGTTGGACCTTAATAACCTCCTCTGGGCTGTGGGCGATCAATTCCTCCATACAATGGATAGAGGACACCTCCTCCACCCAGTCAGCGATGGACGGAGGGACAGATTGACGCCAGCGACGGGGGATCACCGTCTTAGCTGCCTGCAAGAGGTGTCGGGTCAGGGATTTCTTGTAGGAGGATTGCGAGAAGCGAAACATAAACAAAAGTGCTGCTTCTGGGCATTCAGGAATAGAAGTCCCACAACAGTCCAAAATAGCCTGAAGGACTTTCTTCCAGAAGGGCTGCAGGACCGGACACCCCCACCAAATATGAGACATAGATCCAGTCTCCAAGTTGCACCTCCAGCAGGTGTCCGGCACATTAGGAAACCACTTATGAAGCAAAGTCGGCACCCTGTACCACCTGGACAAAACTTTGAAGCTTGTTTCCTGCGCTTTGCATGCTATCACCGCCTTGTGAGTGAGAAAAAAGCACTTTCTCCACTGATCAACCGTGAAGGTCCTCTGCAGCTCTTTTTCCCAGGCCCTACAATAATGAGGGAGATCCTGATAAGTGGATGAGATTAGCCACCGGTATAGCAGGGAGATCAGATGCCTCAAATGGAGAAAGTGCTCTAAAAGAGACTCTTTTTTTTTAACAGTAGCAGTAAAGAAGTGCCGAAGCTGCAAGTACTCGAACCTATGCCTATCAGATGGAGGGTGATCCCGAACCAAGTCAGCCAGGGTTAACAAGACACCCCTGTTGTGTGCCTGCACTGTGAGAAGGGGCCGGGCCGACATTTAGAGCTCCCCAGAAATGACCGCCCAGAGGTGCCCAGGGGGAATAAATGGTTATCGGAATTGGGGAAAAGGGGGCCAGCTAAGTCCAATAGAGGGGCCGGGGCCTTAGCTTTCATTATTATAGAGAGTGGGTGGGCTGTACTGAAAGACAGGGCTTTGGGATCTCGGGTCAGAAGGCTCTGGGCCCACGGAAGGGAGACTATCGCCTGGGGAGAGACTGTCTGCGCAATGCCCACCCACAGCTTATCCTGAGGACCATGAACCAAGTCCAAAAACCTAGCATAAGCAGACGCCAGGTAATAGACCCTACAATTCGGCAGTCCCACACCCCCCCCTCCATTTTGGGCCTGGACAGCAGTTCCCTTCTAAGTCTCGGGCGACGCGAGCACCATATGAACTCGGTGAAACAACGTTGAAGCTTAACCCAGAAAGAAGAGGGCAGGGAAATCGGGACCGTCTGGAATAAATATAACAATTTGGGGAGTATGGACATTTTAAAAAAATTTTACCCGGCCCAAAAACCCTGAGAAAAACCCCCCCCTCCCCAGGGCCCCCCAAAGTTGAAAAAATTATCAACCACGGGGAACCCAAAAAAACCAAATTTTTGGAATTTTGATCCCCATTACGAAATCTCCCTCTAGGGCCAAGAAAGGGGAAAATTAAAATTTATGGTTTTGGGCGTTGACTGGGCCCAAAATTTTGTTCAAGGGGTTTAATTTGGGAAATAAAATTTAATTTTGTAGTTAGACCATTTGACTAAAATATCCAACTCAACACAGGAGGTTAGGGGTTTAAAAGGATCCTTCAGGGAAATTAATAAACAAACTGCAAAGGCCGACTTTAAGCCCCTGCCCCCCCAATTGGTTTTGCCCCTTGGGCCGGGGTTGGGGTCGCAGGCGGCCACAAAAAGTTCCATACCAAGACATAAAATAAGGGAAAAGGGGGAACCCTTCCTATGGCCCTTCCGTATATTACCCGGGGCCGATTTAAACCCCGTTTAAATTTTAATTTTTGCTGGGGGGGGATTTTTTTAAAGCGCAAAATTTTTTGGGAGTAAAGATGGGGGCCCTTTCCCCAATTTTTTAAGGGTTTTCGAAGAGGGGTCCCCCTGAGATCCTTCGAAAGCTATTTTTCAGCAACGGGGAAAAAAAGGAACCCTCAGGGGTTTTCCATGCAACCGGGGAAAAGAATAAAACCAATCCTTTAAAGTAATTTTCCCCTAGCCCCCCGACCCGGGGGAAACCCACCTGAAACCCGTAAAACCAAAGGTTTACAAAAGTGGGTTGAGCATTCGCCAACAAAATTTGGGATAAATTTTAAGGGCCCAAATTTAGAAGGGAAATCGGTCTATAGCGGGCCCCAGACCTTTCGGGTCCTTTCCCGGTTTTGGGAAAAACCCGTGATATGGGCCCCAAATTTCCCTGGGGGAAAAGGAAAAAGGCCCGAGAAAAGGGGTTGGGGAAATTTAGAAGGACTGGGGAAAGGGTTTAAGCAAGGCTTGGAAAAAAATTTTCTAGTAAATCCATCCGGGGCCCCGACTTTTCCCACTGGGAAGGAAACCCTAAAGCCATTCCAGCTCCTCTGCCGAGAAAAAGGGGCCCTAGTTGCCGGATGGGGATCATCCGAGAAGTCGGAAACGGGGGGGGAGGTTTTCCCCCCCCGAAAGGGCGGGGGGGGTCGACCCCCCGGAGAAGGGTTATACAACAGGGGGTAAAATTAAATTTAAACTCCAAACAACTCAGGATGGGGTAAAACCCGGGAGCCCCGCTGCTTTTTACACAAATAATAAAGATTGCGGTGTTCTGTTCCCAACGCCCTTTTCTAAAACCGGCCCCCTTTTTTTCCCCCAAAACCCTGAACCTGCTTCGACCCTTTGTAAAAGGTACCCCAAGAAGCCTTTAAACAAAAGACGGGCCTCCACTCGGCCCGCAGCAAGTCCTCCCGCACCCCCGGGTTTGAGAGGGCCTCATTTTAGTAGGGGGCTCAAGCAGGGTACCCTTTGCAGCGCCTGCCCCAAAAGCCCGGTCCGAGGGGCCCTTTTTTAAAGGGGTGCCCGGCCCCCTTTAAAAACCCCCCAACTCCCCGGGGCCCTAAGGGGGTTTTGCGGTGGTCGCTCCGCAACCCCCCCGCACCCGCCCCCCGGGTGTTAGGCCCGGGAAAACGCCGCTAACCCCGGGAGTAACAGCGGGCCACGGGTTGGCTCCGCCCGCTTTGGGGCTGTTTAACCCATCAACAAATGCAGCAAAGATGGCCGCGGGGTCTGAATGAAAGCCGATCGGTGCCGCGCACCGGGTCGTTACGGTCATCACAGCTGCACCGAAACCGACACCCGGAAAACTGGGTGGGGGGCCCGTAAGGCTCCCTTCACTTCATTTTTTGGTTTTGCCCCACTTTCCGGGCCCTAAAAAAAATTGGGGAAAACCCCACCCCTTTTTACACCCTAATGCAATTCCTAAGCAATGCAATTTGGGGTATTAACAAACGGGCCCCCTAGGGGTCAAGCCCAAAGGGGGACTAAATGGTTAAAAGTAAAAAAAAAACAAATAAATAAATTTTTAAAATACAAAAAAAAAAAAAATATTAAAAGTTTAAATCAGCCCCCTTTTGCCATTTTACAAAAAATCATTTAAAAAATAAAAAATTACACAAAATTTTGGGATCGGGCCCCGCCAAAAAAACCGTCATAAAAATATAACATCATTTATCCCTTGCTAAACCGTAAAAAAAAAATTCCAAACCCAAAATCGCGTTTTTGGCATTTTTCTCCCAAAAAAAGGAATAAAATTTCAAAAAAGTCAAGCTTCCAAACTCTAGCGATAAAAGTACCTTCAGCCCCAAAAAAATGCCCCCCACTGACATCCGCAAGTGTAGTAAAAAAAAGTTTTTGGTCCCAAAAGGGCGCTGTGCGCAAATTTCAAAAAGGGAAAATTTTTGAATTTTTTAGGTCCCAAAACAAACAACCCCAAATTGTTTGGTATTCCGTACAACAACCTAGAATCAGATAACATATTTTTTTTTTCCAAATTGAACGCTGTAAAAGAAAAACCCCCGCAAAATGCGAAAAAATGCTTTTTTTTCACTTTGTCCCACGGAATTTTTTGGGGTTTCCCAAATTTTTCTATATATAGTAAACACCATTAAAAGTCATCTTGCCCCGCAAAATAAAAGCCCTCTGTTCATGTAGGGAAAAAATAAAAAAGTTTGGCTTCAGGGCGGGGGGAAAAACGAACGGTCACCAAAAAACTCCCGGGCCCTTTAAAAGGGTTAATCGATCCCACGGAAACGCACTTCAAAGCCCCCCATTTATAAAGGCCTTGGGATCGAGCAGACCTCCCGAAAGTGCTCAAATTTTGTTTTACCCCCGCCAAACATACCGAATCCAAAAACAGGATCATTGAGTCTCCAGGGTGGGGCGTGTGCAGAGAAGAAGGGGACCGCAGGATACAAAAAGGGGGGCATATCAATCACAGCACAGTCCCTTTTGGAAAGGACTTAGCCATGAATGCGCTATGCTGAAGTAAAAGTAAGATTCTACTGTAGGTGTTGTGAGTTCAAATAAAAGTATAACCCTATCAGATGGGTTGAAGCCGCAGCCGTCAACTAATGGGAATTTCAGAAGTGCCCTTTGCACGTTTTAAAGGCTGAGATCTACAAGGGGCCCCAGTCGAATTTTCCCGGGTTGGGTCCAAGGGCAGGTTAAAGTCCCCAAAAAACAAGATAACCCCCTCCCTGAGTGCAACTCTCCAGGCCTTCAACAGGGAAAGGGGACCCGCCCAAATTTGAGATAAACATTAACAATCGTGAAATCATGACCTTAATGTTAAAACTAAAGAGATATCGCCTCCGATTCAGCTATGACCAAAACCCAATGGGCTAAGATTTGTGGATGGCAAGGGCCCCCCTCTAGTTTTAAATAAGGAAGTTAGAAAAATCCACGGGGGGAAATATCTACTTTAAGGGAAGGGGGCATGGCCTTTTTTTAAAAATGCCCTGAAAACAGACAAAATTTGGGCTTTTTGCCGATGGAATGGTAAGGACCGAGAGCGTTCCTAGGGGGTTTTTAAGGCCCCTTGGCATTAAAGGATCCCAATTTAAGGTCCCCCATACATCTAAAATTGACACCGCCGTGCTCCTCCGGTCCAGTGGGGGTCGGGTGGGAAGGAAAAAGGAGTAAAAAGAAAACAGGAGGAGGGTGTAAAAAGAAGGGACTGAAAAACGGGAAAAACTAAACTCCTGCAAACAAAACACGATAATTGAAAACCCAGAAACAAAAGGCCCACATGACCCAAAAAGGCAACCAGACCCTTTTGGGGGGAACGGAAAATTTTGGGGCCACCATAGAATCGCCCCCACAAAAAATGAGCAATACAAATGAAAGAAACCCAAAAAAACCATGCATAAATTAAAAAAATCAAATACCACCTCATCATAACATGCAAAGGTCTTGCGGTGCCCCCAAATTAGACCAGTGTAAAAGTGAAAAAAAACATAAAATAGCTTCCTCAACAGTATACCTAAAGGAAGAAAGGGGGGGGGAAAGAGCAGCGCAAACCGATAGGGCTGACCCCTAAACCTGAAAGGCAAAAACTTTAAAAGACCAGTGCGGTTCTCAAGTACCGCGGCAAGTGGAAGAGGCCCTTTCATGATAGGTCGTCTGAGGTACGGACCCCTGGAGGGGGGTCTCCTGGGCGCAACCCCCAGCTCCTTGGGATAAAGGAGCGGCACCAGGGGCGCAGCCCCCCCCTTTTTCCCCCACGGTCATAGAGGGCCAATCAGAAGGTGAATCAGGGGTTGAAAGCCCCGCAAAACGTTGGCAGTTCCTGGGGGAATGTAGGGGTGTGTTCGTCACGGGGGGCGATCAGAGCAAAAGGTAACCCCATCTATAGGAAAATGTTCCTTCCTTCAGGGCACAAGGGGTTTCAACACACCCCTGTGCCAATGTGTGGCAACAAGCCCGGGGAAATATCTGCAATGGATGACCCTGGTATCCCAAAGGATAGGGGATCTAGCTTCTAAAATCTCCTCCTTAAAACTAGAAATGGACCCGGGCGATAAACCCTTGGGTTTGGAAGCCCTTTTGCTAGGGGGGCGCGGGGTCTATCAAGCTCTATGTAGTATTTGGTCCGGTCCAATGTATTGAAAATTTGTGATAACAGAAAGAGTCTGAACAGGCACCGATTGGGAGGCCCCGGTCTGAAGTTGTTCTCCCCTCTGTTCCCACTATCAAGGGGCTGTTAAAGGGGAAAACGTTAGGGAAGTTGTTGCACCACTTCCTCAAGGGGAAGCAAAGGGAAGAAGATCCTGGCCTGCGTAGCTTTCCCCCTGGTGGTCACCGCTGATAGTCAGAACGAACCTTAAAAGTTCCCCCTATACCATCCAAGAGCCGTTTTTCTTTAAGAAATTCCGTCGGGGGGGACCCTTTGGGTAAGACTTGGGATTCCCCCGGGGTTTGGTGGCTAGCCCAAAACAATGATCCCCTGCGGCCCCAGGGCCTGCTCAGCACGGTCAGGGCTGCCTGAGAATGGACGGGGGTCCTTGCATGGAGAGCCCGGAGTAAAGCAGAGCCCCCAGGGAGAGTAAGGCTATTCACCCCTGCAAAGGGGGAGGGCCGGAGGACCCCATGTGGAGAGGGTGGGCATGGAAAAGGGCCCGCACAGAATGCTCCCCACCCCCCCATCACATGGCTTGGCCAAAATAAGCCCCCCGGGATATCCCTGGACCAGGGATGAATGGGGCCATGCCCCTTTCAGGGGGAGTATTGGGGTCACCGAGGGGCAGGATGCAGGAATCCCTTTAAGGGTCCCCCCCTGTGCCCCCAAAGGCCCAGGTGCCCCCCAAAGGGTCCGCCGCCAGGGGGCCACTCCATTTTACGGGAGTCCAGGTTGGGGAAAACCGATCGTGGGCCCCCCCTGGAGACCGGGGAGAGGCAGGCCCTTTAAGGTGCCCCCGAGTCAGCATCAGGGCCCCAAGGATTCCCCCCCAAGTGGCAGATGGGGGGAAAATGAAAAAGGACTCACGTCTGGTGGCTGTCCACAGGTAGAATGCAGGGTCCTCCGCACCGGGAGCCCGCAAGGCCCAGGGGTCCCCACGCTCCTCTTTACGTCGTGCCGGGGGCCCGGCTGTGATTCTCGTGCCGGCAGAGGGGCCAGAGACCGCACAGCTTTTGGGACAGCGGAGCCGGCAAGCATCCGAAGCTGTGCACGGGGGGTCCGGGCTTCGGCCTGCACCAAGGGGGGCCCCCGGCAGGTGATGGACGGCGCACTTCCCGGGGGTCCGGGCAACTGAGGAGGAGGCCGCAGCCGGGGCATATGCCGCGGCGGCCGGCAGCATCCCGGATTCCCGGGGCCGGGGCTTTTAGTAGAGCTCGTGACTGCCCCCTCTTTCCCGTGGGTCAGGGGGGGATGGAGTCTCTGCAAGGCAGCCCGGCCCCCCTTTCTCTAAGCAGCGGTGTCCGGTCGCCAATTTTAGGGCCCCCACCCATCGGGGGCCCCGGGGCATTTGATTTTCATGAGGCCGAAATACTGGCTGATGTCCCCTTGAACAGGTGCACGATCCTCAGAGGGGCCTGTTTTGCTTTTTTTAGACGATTTGACCATATTATACAGGCGGATTGCAAAGGATTCTCAATGAAGATCCAGGGAGCTCAGAGCAGAGCGTCTTCATGCGGCCATGGCACACCCCGCCCCCTAAGCCACGTCTCTTTATCAATGAAGCTGCACTCCCTTTGCCAAGGCCACATCCCTTTTGGTTACAGAAGTGTCTAGAAACTGTCTAAAACATAAAATAAATGTGGTACAAAGCCTGTAGGATATTATTTTTGGCGCAAATTTTGCCAGAATTCTGGTGCAACTGCCATGATAAATGTGCCCCATTATATGTATTATCCCTGTCAAACGGCATCACTGTGTGCATTATTTCTGTGCATTAGGTCATTACAAGCTTTTTAGAAGCTACAGTGGGGAAAAAAAGTATTTAGTCAGCCACCAATTGTGGCTCCCACTTAAAAAGATGAGAGAGGCCTGTAATTTACCTCATAGGTCGACCTCAACTGTGAGCGAAAAAATGAGAAAACAAATCCAGAAAATCACAGTGTCTGATTTGGAAAGAATTTATTTGCAAATTATGGTGGAAAATAAGTATTTGGTCACCTACAAACAAGCAAGATTTCTGACTCTCGCAGACCTGTAACTTCTTCTTTATGAGGCTCCTCTGTCCTCCACTCATTAGCTGTAGTAATGACTCCTGTTTGAACTTATTAGTATAAAAGACACCTGTCCACAACCTCAAACAGTCACACTCCAAACTCCACTATGGTGAAGACCAAAGAGCTGTCGAAGGACACCAGAAACAAATTGTAGCCCCGCACCAGGCTGGAAGACTGAATCTGCAATAGGCAAGCAGCTTGGTGTGAAGAAATCAACTGTGGGAGCAATAATTAGAAAATGGAAGACATGCAAGACCACTGATAATCTCCCTCCATCTGGGGCTCCACGCAAGATCTCACCCTGTGGGGTTAAAATGATCACAAGAACGGTGAGCAAAAATCCCAGAACCACACGGGGAACCTAGTGAATGAACTGCAGAGAGCTGGGACCAACATAACAAAGGCTACAATCAGTAACACACTACACCGCCAGGGCCTCAGATCCTGCAGTGCCAGACGTATCCCACTGCTTAAGCCAGTACATGTCCGGGCCCGTCTGAAGTTTGCTAGAGAGCATTTGGATGATCCAGAAGAGTATTGGGAGAACGTCATATGGTCAGATGAAACCAAAGTAGAACTGTTTGGTAGAAACACAACTCGTCATGTTTGGAGGAGAGAGAATGCTGAGTTGCATCCAAAGAACACCATACCTACTGTGAAGCATGGGGGTGGCAACATCATGCTTTGGGGCTGTTTCTCTGCAAAGGGACCAGGACGACTGATCCGTGTACGTGAAAGAATGAATGGGGCCATGTATTGTGAGATTTTGAGTGCAAACCTCCTTCCATCAGCAAGGGCATTGAAGATGAAAAGTGGTTGGGTCTTTCAGCATGACAATGATCCCAAGCACACTGCCAGGGCAATGAAGGAGAGGCTTCTTAAGAAGCATTTCAAGGTCCTGGAGTGGCCTAGCCAGTCTCCAGATCTCAACCCCATAGAAAACCTTTGGAGGGAGTTCGTGTTGCCCAGCGACAGCCCCAAAACATCACTGCTCTAGAGGCGATCTGCATGGAAGAATGGGCCAACATACCAGAAACAGTGTGTGCCAACCTTGTGAAGACTTAGAGAAAACGTTTGACCTCTGTCATTGCCAACAAAGGAGACAGAACAAAGTATTGAGATGAACTTTTGTTATTGACCAAATACTTATTTTCCACCATAATTTGCAAATAAATTCTTTCCAAATTAGACAATGTGATTTTCTGGATTTGTTTTCTCATTTTGTCTCTCATAGTTGAGGTCGACCTATGATGTCAATTACAGGCCTCTCATCTTTTTAAGTGGGAAAACTTGCACAACTGGTGGCTGACTGAATACTTTTTTCCCCCACTGTACTGCTAAAAGTTGTCATGGTGGAGAGAGGCCCCATTCCAAGTTTTTGCCACACGACCCCATGATTATTTGTTACACTACAGTGGAACCCACACCGTGCCCTTCTGTTGGGAAAACAATGGGCACTCCTATTGAAAGCGTGTCCTTTGACATCATCTGTATTGCTTGCACAATGAATATCACAGTTATATATAGAAAGGTATTATCTACACCCACTGACGCTTACAAGTGCCCACTCTATGGTGACGCTGAATGTTAAAGAATGTGGGAGAAAATTAAAACCATTAAACATCAAAAGAAAAGAAGGTCACCGACCATATGTTCACACTCAGAAGAAAGTAGACGGGAAATAAATCACTAGTAAACAATTCCACATTAAATACAAAGTTTACATGAAGAAGTAAATTGCAGCCGGCGATCTGACAGCTGTGTTATGCAAGAGAGCGGAGCCCTTTCAAACAAACCGGGGGCAGTAATCAATCAGGCCGACTTCACCCATCACGCATCAGCCACTTGCAGTCTAGATACCTTGTCGCCTGATGCAAACCTTCCACAGGATGTGGGTTTAATATCTACTGTATGTGCACAACAAATGCGTTAATACTCAGTATTTCCCCCTTTTCCCCGGGGCTAGTTTTTTAAAAATCAAAAAAAGGGGAGGGAAACCTGGAGTATTCTCGGGGAACGGAGCGGTGCTGACGTTCAGGAGATCAAGTCCAGTGCAAAGTCAACTACAAAAAGTATCATAAACTCTACCACCTCGTCCATCACTGTCTGGGGCAGGCATCCTCAAACTGCGGCCCTCCAGCTGTTGGGAAACTACAACTTCCACCATGCATTTAAAAATCTACAACAGTGGGAAAAGTGGGGGTTGTATTTCCCAAGGGGGGCCCCAGTTTGAGGTCCTGGTCTAGGGGATAAATCCTAGCCCCGTGCTTTACAAGTGGGTGGTCCGGGGCCTAATCCAGAAAACCCACCTAAATGGGCTTATGTTATACGGGCCAAGATTTACTATCGCTGTCTACAAGTAAGTGCAAAGTTAGACCAGCAGTCTAAGAATGCACCAGAATGATCACAGCGATTCATACTGTTAACCCCTTACGCTCCAGGCCTGAAAAGGCCTTAAAGGGGTTGTCTCACTACAAAGAATAGCTTTCAACATGTTGGGATCACTAAATAAAGACTTTTCCAAATATTTGTGTTGTTCATCTTTTTTTTTTTTAAGGAGCTAAAAAGTGATTTTATACCACCTGTGCTCTCTCAGGTTTTCCCCAAGTGACCGACCTTGTACCCCTTCCCCCTGCTGTTTGTTCTATTATAGCAGGGGTGCGTCACACACAGGTCGGGGCCCGGGCAGTGGGTTGTGTGTTATCTAAACTTTCAGACAAAAGACAGTAATTACTCTATTTTTTCATTAGCTCAAAAGCTTCTCTGGACCTCAGAGAAGGTCATTTAGTAATATAGCTAACAGAGAGCTGAAATTAGCATTGACCCCATGATTCAGACAGCTTAACCGGAAAATGAAAGAGCCCGAAAACATTATTTCATTCATGATCCTATGAAACTTTGAGATGAGACAACCCCCTTTTAAAGCCAGAAAAATTTTTTTTGTTTTTTCCCTTTGGTTTCAACGTTGTAACTTTTTTTATTTCAAGCACAATTGTAGTAGGCCTCATTTTATGCGGGACAAGTTCTACTTTTTGGGGGCATGGTTTGAGTGATGAATTTAATGCAGATTTTGTTTTCAATTTTATTTTTTTCTATTCACATTTCCCCCTAAAAACCGGTAATGAATTTCCCCAGGGTTTTTTTACGGTGTGTGGGTTAATATGTGTAGGTTGTTTTTTTGTATAATGTAGGCACAATTATGTGTTACTAAATATATATTTTTTATTTACTTTTTTCTAAATTTTTTATGTTTTTTTAACTTTTTCTTATAATCCCATGAAGTGATAACTATTTAACAATTTTTTTTTTACACTTAGGCAAGTATTAGCATATTCATGTATGCTAATCCATTAAAATATGTGTCAGTATGACACAGGCAGCAGTAAGGGCAGCACACAGTGTGTCCTGACTGCAGACTTGTTAGGCTAAGTTCACACGGCGTAATTATGCCGTGTGTTCAAGAGCTCACGCGGGGCGGGGGTCCGGCAGCCCGCCAGCCCCATAGACATACATTACTCGCGGCGTGTAAACGCTGTGAATAATGGACATGTCACTTATGTCCCCGCGCGTCGTATTGTGCGAGCGGGGAGATGAGGCGTAATCCATAGTTCTCTATGATAACTGTGGATTACCGTAATTATTAGGACATATCTCGGCCCGTATTGAGCGCAGTACGGCGCGAAATACGCGGCGAAAAACGTCCCAATTTAAGCCGTGTGAACATAGCCTTATACAGAGAGCTCCAAGGCTACTCTAGGTCCTCAGTGCTGACTGTACAGACATTACCCGGACTCCTGATCACCCAACGGAGCAGGGGAAAGCCATCTGATTATGTCGCAGTCACAAACCGCAGCAATCAAAGGGTTAAGTGCCAGGGATCAGAGGTTTCCTTCGCTTCTTGGCACTTACAGAGACTGCACTAGGAACAGAACTGTTAAGTGCAGCTCTGTCGCTAGAGCAGCTGCAGCGCTGACAGCCGCAAACTCCTTTCAGAAAGAGGACCTGCACCACCTGCCGACTATAGTCAGTGGGCGGACTTTAACCAGTTAAAAAAAAATTAGCACATCCTTAAACTTAGCTTAGCTTAGAAGGCTAAGTCCAAACCACAGTTGATAGGTTGGTTTGGTCTACAGCCATGGAAATGCCAATGGCGAATGTGAAACATGCATTTAGAGGCCCTAACAGGTTAAACATAGGCCAAAAATTTGGCTTATGTCTTGCTGGTATTGGCATACCTTTTTTTTTTTTTTAAGTATATTGGAACTTAGTACGGACGTGTCACGCTCCCAAGTCTGCAAAATTTTGGTACAGGGATAATCTAATCTCATGCATTTATAGCAATTTGACAGGACATGTAGCTGTGGCACAGACAAGGACAAGGCAAGGGATAATTGGTTCTCAAGATAGTTGTGGGTCACAGAGGCAGGACCAGCACCTACCAGACATTTATGGCATATTCAGTTTTGACCTTGCATACGTCAGTTATAACCTTCAGGAAACTATCAAGAAGCATTTACTTTAAAAACTGTACGATCTTTTAATGTCTGTATCTGACTTGATAAACTCAACTTCCAATTAGCACGGGAATGAGAACTCTCAAAAGATTGGGAAAAAACACTTCTCCTAGTACATAAGACTTCTGTCTCCTCTAGGAGACTTAAACTACAACATTATGACCAGATGGTATAGGGTCCCCTCCCTTGTACACTCCCTATATCCAAAGGTTCCTGACACATGCTGGCGTGGTGGAAGAGATACAGGGACGACGTCACACATTTGGTAGGAATGTCCAGTATTGCAACCCCCTCTGGAAGCAAGTGGTGAAGGTCATCCATTTGATTACAGGCCTGAAATTAGAGAATGGTCCATCCTCTCTCCTCCTCTTTGTAATTCCCCTGCCTGTTGCTTCTCTTAAAAATAGTCTTGTCTCTTTTCTGGTTACGGCAACCAAGATAGTTATTCCCGGACTCCACCGCGTTTCCCCGAAAATCAGACGGTGTCTTATATTAATTTTTGCTCCTAAAGACGAGCTAAGACTTCTACAACACTTTTAGCTAGTGTGACTGACTTTATTCTATCTCAGACTCATATTTTTCTTATGATACCCTGTTAGCGGAGAGCACTGATGTCCATTGGCTGCTTTGCTCCCTATTCTCAGTTTGGTTTTTATCTTCTGCTGTAACGGCTGGAGTAGTGGATCCGCTGTACCACTGCAGGTGATGGTGTAAGCCGCACAAGGGGCCGTCGGTTTTCACCAGAGCCTGCCGCAAAGTGGGCTGGATTTGCTGCGGCAAACGTACCACCAGGTCGATACCCCTTGCACAACTTGCCTGCAGTGGAGGCCAAGGTATGGTGTGGTTCAAAATTATTAGACAGACTTGAAGTCGGGAATAGGCCAGAAGGTCAGGACAGGCGGCAAAGGTTCGTGGTCGGAGGAACGAAGGCAAGAGATTCGGTACACGGTTTGGCAATAGGACTCTCTGGAATGCTTTCTCTGTAGGCACCGGGCACAATAGATCCGGCGGGGAAGTGGCGGAAGCATCCCGGATATAGGGTCAACGCCTGGCAATAACCTATTACTGGCGCGCTGACCCTCTAAATCCAAGAGAGCTGGTGCGCGTCCTAGGAAGCGCATGTGTAGCAGTAAGGGTATGTTCATATGGCGTCTTGCGTCTGTATGAACAAACAATTTTCTGATGCGTCTCTGGGTCCATCTGAACGGACCCAGAGACGCATTTAACAATTAGCAGTGACTTTATCACTGCTGGCAATGGGAAACGCGCAGCGGCGTTCTCAGGAGGGATCGCCGCTGCGTGTTTGCATCGCGCCTGTCGGGTCCGTCTTTTGGATGCGACCCAACAAATGACATGCAATTCTTGGATCACATCCGCAAGGCGGACCCGGCAGGTTACACCCAGATCCACTGCTAGCGTTAAAACAGCTGCGAACAAGAGCCGCATAGGTTCGAAACGCGTAAGCGTAGTAACAGCGTCATTGCATACCACGTTTTTATACTGCTGTACAAGCGAAAGGATTAATAAAGAAAGCTCTTTTAACATTAGCGCTGGATCTGGGGGTATCCTGTTTTCAAGTACAAGGAGTACGTTTGAATCCTGCATGATTTGCATGTTCAGTACCGCATAGGATCCTGGTAGTTGACACAGAGCACAGCAAGTCCCTGTTAGAATTTGGATTCGAGCTGACATTTATGGCATATTCAGTTTACATTTTGTATATGTCAGTTACAACCTTTGAATCTTGGTGTCTTCAGGAAACTATCAAAAAGCATTTACTTCCAAAACTACACGGTCTTTTAATGTCTGTATCTGACTTGCTAAACTCAACTTCCAATTAGCACGGGAACGAGAACTCTCAAAAGAGCTCTCCAATGAAGATTGGGAAAAAAACACTTCTCCTAGTACATAAGACTTCTGTCTCCTCTAGGAGAGTTAAACTACAAAATTATGACCAGATGGTATAGGGTCCCTTCCCTTCTACACTCCCTATATCCAAAGGTTCCTGACACATGCTGGCGTGGCGGAAGAGATACAGGGACGACGTCACAACTCTCTAAGCAAGCGGTGAAGGTCACCCATTAGAATACAGGCCTGAAATTAGAGAATGGTCCATCATCTCTCCTCCTCTTTGTAATTCCCCTGCCTGTTGCTTCTCTTAAAAAGAGTCTTGTCTCTTTTCTGGTTACGGCAACCAAGATAGTTATTCCCGGACTCCACCGTGTTTCCCCGAAAATAAGACGGTGATTTGATACCCGCTAACAGCTGGAAAGGGTTAGCCCGTTACTTTGTTTTGTGTTTACTGCTACACAGATTTGACACACAAAGCTCATTGTTACCTGACCGCAATGAAGGAAGAACCCCAGTGGCAAATCCACACTAATTTTCGCATGATTCAGTGTGTAATTGTCACTGTGGATTTACTGAAAATTTGCAATTTGTAGAAAATCTGTAAAAAAAAAAAAAAACTAAACAAATTCCCAGCCACAAACTTGAGTACAACTATAGTTAGTTAAAAAGCGCATATTTTTGTGGAGAATTGTAATGGACATCTGGAGCTACATATTTGCTGGGAACCGCAGAATTACATTGAGGAGATAAACTGAGCATGATTCATCCATCTACAGGACACACAACCCATCTATGTCATATGTCGTGCATTAAACAGGTGCCTTTGCTCATTTACTGGGCTAAAACTTACACTACTCCTGTGGAAAGAGAATTACATAGATAGATCATCTCAAGATTAAAGAGCCACATTATGTTCTGGAAAGCTGCCAGAAAAATACTGTGCTGCTGTTTGTCATTTGTTGCTACAAACCATGTGCGTCTCGGTTATTCGTCTCTTCCACAAATGCTAAGGCTTTATAGTGCACGTCCTGATCCAACATCTCCAGAAACCGATTCTGTAAATCCTCCTCTGTCTCATCTCCAAAGACATAGTCACAAAACATGATGCTCGAGCCAGGGATGGGAATAAAAACGCGCTGCGGAAGCGAACAAAGATCCTTCTCAGAATCTAGAATAAAACATATTTCAGATTGTAGTGAAAAAAACAGATGAGACATAACAGTATTATACAACATAATGTCAGAAATGTATCACAACTAGTATAAAAGAGAAGTGAAGGATCCACTTAATCAGGAAAGAACATAGAACCTTTAGGGCATAATCACACGGGTCAGATCTGCTGCAAAATCTGCAACTAAATCCGCAGCATTTCTGCAGAGCAATCCGTGCTTCAAAGCCTGCCGCAACTAGAATGGATTTTGTTGAGGATTTTTCAATGCTTTTTCGCATTGAAGTCAATGTAGTAAAATCTATAAAAAATAAATAAAAATAAATCTGGAATAGTTGGTTCAGGTTTAAAGCATTAATTTCTCTGCAGAAATACCGCTGAGTTAGCTGCAGATTTCACAGCCGATCCTCATTTTAGGGTACATTCAAATGGGTATGGTTAAGAATCTGATTTTTGGGCCAATTTACTGTGGATTTTGCTCTGTGATAAATCCACAACAAAATCTGCAACGATTGGTAGGATTTTTGTGCGCAGATTTTATTCTTTGGGTCTTCTGCTGGTTTCCTACCCATCTGCACAAGACATTGAAATGTTGTAGTTAGTCCACAGTGAAAAATCTGCAGCAACAAAGCCGTACCAAATCATGCAAATTTTAGAGCGGTATTCAAAGTCCCCAAATGCAGATTTTGCAATGGATCATTAGTGCTTCCGCAGCATAATCCATAACAATAAACTTTTACTGAGGAGTGGTTGTGGATTTTGTCTTCCTCTTTGTAGTCAAAGGAGCATATTCACGAAAAATTTGCAGCATATCCGAACTAAACACTGACATTCTGCAGATTTAAAATCCGCACCATGGGCGACATATATGAAATTTCTATATTTACTATTTTGCCATAGGCAAACTTAAACTCTATCAGTTCTCAATCTATAAAGCACTAAAACGTAGTAACTTTTATTATGTATAACACTAAACCTCTATACACACTATTTAAAAACCTGATTTCTAACCTCTCAATTTATCCCTTTCTTTTTTTTTTTTTTTTAAACTTGTTTTTATTGCCCAAAAAACTCGTGTATACATTTAATTTTTCCTTTTGGGAAAAAATGCCCCTAAAACCTTTGTATTCAACAAAAAGGGGCCAAAAAATTTTTTAAAAAGGGTAAGACTAGGGCCCATCTCCCATCCCAGCTGGGAAATGTGAATCCGGAAAGCACCTTTTTATTTTTCTAGTCAACCCAAAAGGGCAATTTTCCCTTTAAGAAATTTTTTCTGTGCATTACCGGGTTCACTCGGCCACTTTCAAATTTGGCTTTGGGGTGTTAGATTTCCCTTTTTAAATTCCGAAAAGGGAAAAAACAACAAGGAGGGGGGGGGAGGAAAAAAGAGGGGGGGGGGGGGGGGGGGGAAAAAAAACTTTTAAAAGGGGCCAACCCGCGGCCCCCGGGAAAAACCCAACTTTCCCGGAAGGCCCTGAAACGGGGAATCGATCCTTTTAGTTGTGTTTAAAAAAATAGGGTTTAAAAAGTTTTCTGCCCCTTGGTTCGTCGGGGACCAATGGTGAATTTAAAGCAACCTTTAATTTTTGTTTTGATTGTTGTGGGTAGCAAATTTAATGAATGGTGACCACGTTTTGGAAAAAGGGTTTTGTGTTCTTTTTTTCCCTTTTTTTGCGCCGGCCCAAACCAGTCCCTTCTGAATATTTGTAGTTTTCTAAGAAAAATTGAGAGTGGGGTTTGGGCCCCCGTTTTAAAAACCAGCAAATGCAAAAAACCGGGCTTTTTGGCCGCTTTCCCCCACATAAAACATAGCCCGTTTTTGAAAAGGTTGGGATGGGGGGTAGTCCCCAGGGGAATTTTCCCCCAAAAAAGTGCCCATAAGTTTTTAATTTTTGGGGGGCCGGGGAAAAAGTTTTCGACTGTGAAGGAAAAATATTTGGACCAAAAGTCCCGGGATCGCCGGGGGAAGACCAAAGGCCCAAAGGTAGAATCTGCGGAGGGCTTTGGCCCTTTGGAAAAACCCCTGTGGGGGGGAGAAGTACACTATGTGTGATTTGGGGAAAGGGCCAATTTTCCCGTTTGTTCTTTGGGTGGGATTATTTTGGGCCCATTTTGGGGGAGCGAAAATTAGCGAAAGGGCAGGGTGTCAGAGAGGGGAAATTTCTTTTTCCAATATGAGAGGACCACCTTTTAATTTTTTTAGTTCTTTTAAAAGGGGTTTTTATAAATTTTAAGGGAAATTGGAAAGTAGGCCCCCTTTGTTCCGGGTTGGGGGGGTCGATGTTATTTTTTAGAAATGGGTCGTTCCAAAGGGTTTGGCCTTTTTTAAGTGTTTTAAGGTTGCCCCCGCATGTTGCTACATGCCTTTCAAATAGGGGAAAGGGTGGGGGCCTAAATTTTTGGGGGAAATTTAAAATTGAGCTTCGGTTTTAACAAGTATTTGGGGGTTTTTGGTTTTGGTGTCAATAAGAATCCCCCTTTCTGTTCACCCCATAAGCCTTCCCTCTTTTGGGAAACTCAACCCGGGGGTTTGCCCATGTGGAAATTTTTTTTTTGTTACGAACGGTAGTAGGAGGGGTTTGGGTTTTTTTCTAGTATTTGTCTCGCTTTGGGCCCCGGGAAACCCATGCTGTCATTATTAAAGGGGGGTTTTTGGGGAAATTTTTGGAGGTAAAATTTGAGTATTTGGGGGGTGTAAGGGATTACTAATGAAATTTTGGGGGAAAGTTTTTTGATCCCACGTTGGGGTTGTGAATTTTTTGCTGACCCTTGGCTTTTCCAGTCAAACCCAATATTCTGAGTTGTGCCCCTATGTGTATTTATATTTAACTGTGGGGGAAGGGTTTATACCCCGTTTTTGGGCGACGTGGGGGCCCAAAACGGGTCATAATTGTGCGAGGGCTCCCCTTATTCCAAAATAAAAAATCGGAACACCTGGTTTTTTTCTTTACTCTTTTTGGTTTTTTAAGTTTCAGTGGTAATATTGTTTTAGTATAAAAAGTAGTTTTGGGAAAACGATCATCTTGACCAGGTTGCCCCCCAAGGGGGGGATAATTTCAGTTTTTAAAAACATAAAAAGTTTTTTTAATTTTTTTTTGAGAAGGGGGGGGGGACGTTAAGTTTTTAAAAGAATTTGGGTTTAAATTTTTCCGGTATAAAAACCCCAAAATAAGGGTGTGTGGACTTTGCCCTTTGAAAATGGGTTTTTTTCCGGAAAAACGGGGGTTGGAATGGTTTCCCCTTAAAACAAAAGGCCCTCTGATTTTTCTTCATTAAACCCTTGGGAAACCTGACGGGCCCTTTTTCGAAGATGATCCAGGGTATTAGATAAGGCATGTTTGGGTCTGTATAAAAAAGTAAAACATATTGCAAAGCGGATACTTTTGGGTTTTTTTTGTTCGACCCAAATTTTAATCCCCTGGAAAGGGGAATCTGTCTCCAAGTGTTTTAGTACGGATAATGGAAAAAATTGAAAAAGGGGGGATTTAAAGGGGCATCCCCGAAAGGGGGACCCCTATATTTGGGGATTTTAGGGAAAGGTTTTTATTTTTTTAAACCTTCAGCCCCGTGTGAACAGTTACCCGGCCCTGGCTCAGAAAAAGATAGAAATAGGTTCCCAAAAAATTTGTTTTTAAGCATGTGGGAAAAACTCCCATGACAAAAGAAATTTAAAACTTTTCAGCAAACCCGGCCAAAGGAGCATGGGCTTGGGGTTTTTATTGGGCCCATTTCTCTGATGGTTTCTGCTAAACGGGCCCTTCCCGATCCCCCCGGTGGGGGGTGTCTATTTTAAGGGAAAACCCCTTTGGGTGGTGGGGCAACAATGGCCCCTCCCCTTTTTGTAGGCGGGGGGTTTCCAGGATTTTTTGGAGGGAATTTTTTTATTTTGGTTTTTTAATTTGTGAGATGGGCTATAGGAAATTTAATGGGTGTGCGGTCCCTGCCAGGCTTCATTTTCAGGGTCGTCTCTGATGCCAAAATTCAAATGGGTGTGTTGTTTCCCCTTGTAACCCCCCCCCAGGTTTAAATAGTGGGTGGGGGACTTATGGGGGGGTAGCAGCATTTTTGTGTATTCGCCCAAAAAGGGCCAAACCCGGTTTTTTGGTGTTTTTTTATTAGGCAGGCTGGGTTTTACTTCCCAGACTTCCTCCCCCGTTATATCCCTTTTTTAGATATTTTTTTGCAAGTTGGGGGAGTTTTGGAAGGGATAAATAAAATTTTTTCCCCTTTTTTAATTATGGGGGAAAAACCTTTTCTACTTTTCAAGTCTGGTGGAGACCACCTTTAACAGGGAAAAACTTATATATTTCAAATAATTTACTCCCCCCCCCCCCCCCCCCCCCCCCCAAAAGGGGTCCAAAAAAATCCCAAATTGGGGGGGTCAACCCTAATCTATTTGGGGATGGGAAAAAATTTAAGGTTTTTTCCCTTGGGGGGGCCCTCTCAAACAGGTGACCGTTTTTTGAAAGAGGTGAGAAAACACAAATTAAAATGTTTATGCCTGACCTTTCCCCCAAAATGTTTTTTCCCCCAAAATGAATGGTTCTTTAAGGGGTAGAAATCCCGGAAATTGGTGAAAAATTTTTGGAGGTCAGGCATGGGCATTTTAAAAAAATTTATTTTCCCACCTCTTTCTAAAGTGTCACCCGCTGCGAGGGGTTTTACGGGAAAACCCTTTTTATGCCCATTAGATTTGGGAAAGATGCCCCAAATAGGTATTTTGGGGTCCCTTTATTGGAGTTCGCAAAATTTAAAAGTTTTTATATAAGGTTTCCCCCCTGTTAATAGGTGGGTTTTTCCCCCAGACCTTTATAATTTTGGGAAAAAGGGAAATTATTCCCCCATAATTTGAAAAGGGAAAAAAATTTAGAGGTTAAAATCAGGGTTTTTTAAAAAAAAAGGGGATGGGTTAAGTGTTTTTACATAATAAAAAATTACGTTTTTTTGTGCTTTAGAGAAATGAGAAAAAAATAGAGCCTTTAAATTTGCCTATGGCAAAATAGTAAATATAGTGATTAAAAGTCACTCTTTTTTTCTTTTGCTAGATTCCCAATTTTTTTTTGGGGAAATAAAGAAATTCCCCCGGGGCTTAAAGCCCCATTTCAAGCACCTAACATTTGTTAGAATGCGCCTGATTTTTTAACCCCCCCTTTTACAGGGGTTCCCTTAAAAAAAGGCGCATTCTAGCCCCAAAAGGGTTTTAAATTTTTTGGTCAGGGAAACCACTTTGAAAAAAGGGCTAAATGTTTTTTTGCTGTTTAAAGGGCCCAGGGAATTTTTTTTTTCCCCTTTGCAAAAACTTTAAATATGTAGTACGCTAAGGTTTTATTTCGCCAAGGGATTAGGGGCCCGGGAAAGAACGGGGGGTGGGGTGTATCGGGGTGAAAAGGGCGCCCCGATATCTGCCCAGCCCCGTCCTACTTTTGCCCCATATGCCATTTTTCCCACTATATTTTTTTTTTGCAGTTTTTGGGGGGATGCAGTTCTTAATGTCACTCACTTTGATGCTACTTTAATACACTGGAATTTCCACATGAAAATCTGCTGTGGAAAATCCGCAGCTTATCTGTTTCTTGGGGCTCCCACCTTTAAAAGTAACTCACCACTTTTTTTTTTTTGTAATTTGGGGCATTCACAAAAGGGAAGAAACATTGGGAGAAAATTTTTTAGAGAAATTCCCAAGCAGTTTTGCTTAAAACCACAATAATAATCTGCATCCATAGTTGCTGATTTTGTTGCAGAGTTTGGCATGGATTTTTCTACGTTGACGTTTTCCAAATCTTTTTCACATGGAATTCAATCTATAAAAAGCTGCAGTAAAATCCACAGCAAAGTCCACAACAAATCCGAAGAAAACTCTGCAACAAAATCAGCAGCAACTGGTACAGATTTTTGGGTGTGGGTAGAAGCAAAAATACTGCAAGTGTGAACGTAATCTATTAGTTTTAAGTATATCAATGCTAAATGCTGCTTCTTACCATTTTGGGATCCATTAAGGATGATATCCTCAAACAGTATTTCACAACGATCTGATATTGTATTCAGAAGATCTCTTCTTATAGCCTATGAGTAGATACAAAAAAAGCGATTTAAAAGAAGGTTATAATAGAGGAGAGAAGCTGAGCTCTGTGATATATAGGGTTATATGATAGAGGAGAGGAGCTGAGCTCTGTGATATATATCAGGTTATATGATAGAGGAGAGAAGCTGAGCTCTGGGATATATAGGGTTATATGATAGAGGATGTGAAGCTGAGCTCTGTGAAATATAGGGTTATATGATAGAGGAGAGAAGCTGAGCTCTGGGATATATAGGGTTATATGATAGAGGGATAGAAGCTGAGCTCTGTGATATATAAGGTTATATGATAGAGGATGTGAAGCTGAGCTCTGTGAAATATAGGGTTATATGATAGAGGAGAGAAGCTGAGCTCTGGGATATATAGGGTTATATGATAGAGGAGAGGAGCTGAGCTCTGGGATATATAGGGTTATATGATAAAGGAGAGGAGCTGAGGTCTGTGATATATAGTGTTATATGATAGAGAAGAGGAGCTGAGCTCAGTGATATATAGGGTTATATGATAGTGGAGAGAAGCTGAGCTCTGGGATATATAGGGTTATATGAGAGAGAAGAGGAGCTGAGCTCTGGGATATATAGGGTTATATGATAGAGGAGAGAAGCTGAGCTCTGGGATATATAGGGTTATATGATAGAGAAGAGAAGCTGAGCTCTGGGATATATAGGGTTATATGATAGAGAAGAGAAGCTGAGCTCTGGGATATATAGGGTTATATGATAGAGGAGAGAAGCTGAGCTCTGTCATATATAGGGTTATATGATAGAGGAGAGAAGCTGAGCTCTGGGATATATAGGGTTATAGGATAGAGAAAAGAAGCTGAGCTCTGTGATATACATTATCTCGCAAAAGTGAGTACACCCCTGACATTTTTGTAAATATTGTATTGCATCTTTTCGTGGGACAACAATGAAGATATGACACTTCAGTACAATGTAAAGTAGTCAGTGTGCAGCTTGTATAACAGTGTAAATTTGGTGTGCTCAACACACAGACATCAATGTCTAAACTGCTGGCAACAAAAGTGAGTATAGGCAAACAGTGCCATTTTCCCTCCATGGTGTCATGTGACTCGATAATGTTACAAGGTCTCAGGTATGAATGAGGAGCAGGTGTGTTAAATCTGGTGTTATCGCTCTCACGTGCTCTCAAACTGGTCACTAGAAAATAGATGTAGGAGTGCTGCCAGCATTGCTGCAGAGGTTTAAGGGGGGGGGAGGGATGTCAGCTTGTCAGTTCTCAGACCATATGCCATACACTGCATCAGACTGGTCTGCATGGCTGTTGTCCCAGAAGGAAGCCTCTCCTAAAGACGATGCACAAGAAATCCTGCAAACAGTTTACTGAAGACAAGCAGACTAAGGACATGGATTACTGGAACCATGTCCTATGGCCTGATGAGACCAAGATAAACTTATTTGGTTCAGATAGTGTCAAGCGGCAACCAGGTGAGGAGTACAAAGACAAGTGTGTCTTGCCTACAGTCAAGCATGGTGGTGTGAGTGTCATGGTTTGGGGTTGCATGACTGCTGCTGGGTGTGGGGAGCTACAGTTCATTGAGGGAACCATGAATGCTAATGTGTACTGTGACATACTGAAGCAGAGCATGATCCCTTCCATTCTGGGCTCAGGGCAGTATTCCAACATGATAACAACCCCAAACACCTCCATGACAACCACTGCCTTGCTAAAGAAAATGAGGATAAAGGTGCTGGACTGGTCAAGCACATCTCCAGACCTAAACCCTATTGAGCATCTGTGGGGCATCCTCAAATGAAAGGTGGAGGAGCTTAAGGTGCTGGAAAATAATGGTGGCCACACAAAATATTGACACTTTGGGCACAATTAATCCATTTTCACTTACTTTTGTTCCCAGTGATTTGCGTTACTTTGAGGGTACAAAATATTTACACTATTAAACAAGCTGTGCACTGACTATTTTACATTGTACCAAAGTGTCATATCTTAAGTACTAACCCATGAAAAGATATAATACAATATTTACAAACATGACAGGGTGTACTCAATTTCTGTGAGAAACTGTAAATTGCTTTGAATCAGAAAAAGCTTCTGCTCAGCTGCAGCAAAAGGAGGCCACAAACAGCACAGAAAACACCACAGGAAGGTGACTGAAGCCATCCGAGACATTTGTTATTCACCAGACAACCCCTTTAAGATCAACATCTTACCTGCACAGCCTCTTTTACTTTTGGCTTGTTGCTGCTAACATACCCTCTACATTTTACAATTCCATGAATACTTAGAGAAGACTTGCAGACTTGAACAAGTGCAGTGGAACGATTCAGTGAAGTCTGCAATGAATAAAAAAACCCATAAAATGACTACATTAAAGGAAACAGGAAAACTGTACAAACTAACACACAAACACATCCCGTTTATGGCCGCCATTTGTGGCATCCGTTGGAATATCGTAGAAATTTATCCCGTTGCAGGGCCACAAGGAAAACTTGGTCTTATATGGAATATGTTTGCCCTATTTAGTGAATGTGTACGGCAGGAGTGTCAAGTTTTCAGAGTCAGGGCCACATCAGAATTACAGCTGCCAAAGGGCCATTAATAACCATAGAGGTATATTCACACAACGTATTTTCACGCTTATTTGTCCCGCACAAATATGCCCCAAAATAAACCTCAAATATTGTTTTATGCAGCTCTCATTGATTCTGATGTAAAATAGGCACTGTCACTTACATGAAGCGTATTTTACAAGCGTAACTGAGGCACGTATTTTACTTGTGTCGATTGAAGTGTCTTGTCAATTCTTTACGTGAGTAAAATCCTCGTACTGTCTCTCCCTGTATCTTATCTCCCCGCACTGTCTCTCCCCCGGTGTTGCTCCCTGTAAGGTCTCTCCCCCGGTGTTGCTCCCTGTACGGTCTCTCCCCCGGTGTTGCTCCCTGGGACGGTCTCTCCCCGGTGTTGCTCCCTGTACGGTCTCTCCCCGGGGTTGCCCCCCTGTACGGTCTCTCCCCCCGGGGTTGCTCCCTGTACGGTCTCTCCCTCGGTGTTTTCTCCCTGTACGGTCTCTCCCTCGGTGTTGCTCCCTTACGTCTCTCCCCCGTGATATGCTAACCCTTGTACGGTCTCTCCCTCGGTGTTGCCTCATGTACATGAGGTCTTCTCCCACGGTGTTGTCCCTGTACGGTCTCTCCCTCGGGTAATCCTGTACGGTCTCTCCATCGGTGTTCTCCCCGTACTGTCTCTCCCCTCCCTGTACTGTCTCTCCCCTCCCAGCACTGTCTCTCCCCTCCCGGTACGGTCTCTCCCCCGGTGTTGCTCCCTGTACGGTCTCTCCCCCAGTGTTGCTCCCCGCACGGTCTCTCCCTCGGTGTTGCTCCCCGTACGGTCTCTCCCCCGGTGTTGCTCCCAGTACGGTCTCTCCCCGGTGTTGCTCCCGCACGTCTCTTCCCCGGTGTTGCTCCCTGTACGGTCTCTTTCCCCGGTGTTGCTCCCTGTACGGTCTCTCCCCCAGTGTTGCTCCCTGTACGGTCTCTCCCCAGTGTTGCTCCCTGTACGGTCTCTCCCTCGTGTTGCTCCTGTACGGTCTCTCCCCAGTGTTGCTCCCCGCACGGTCTCTCCCTCGGTGTTGCTCCCTGTACGGTCTCTCCCCCGGTGTTGCTCCCGTACGGTCTCTCCCCCGGTGTTGCTCCCTGTACGGTCTCTCCCCCCGGGTTGCTCCCTGTACGGGTCCTCTCCCCCCGTTGTTGCTCCCTGTACGGTCCTCTCCCCCCGTGTTGCTCCCTGTACGGTCTCTCCCCCGGTGTTGCTCCCTGTACGGTCTCTCCCCCAGTGTTGCTCCCTGTACGGTCTCTCCCCCAGTGTTGCTCCCTGAACGGTCACTCCCCCTGTGTTGCTCCCTGTACGGTCTCTCCCCCGGTGTTGCTCCCTGTACGGTCTCTCCCCCGGTGTTGCTCCCTGTACGGTCTCTCCCCCGGTGTTGCTCCCTGTACGGTCTCTCCCACGGTGTTGCGCCCTGTACGGTCTCTCCCCCGGTGTTGCTCCCTGTACGGTCTCTCCCCCGGTGTTGCTCCCTGTACGGTCTCTCCCCCAGTATTGCTCCCTGTACGGTCTCTCCCTCAGTGTTGCTCCCTGTACGGTCTCTCCCCTGACGTTGCTCCCTGTACAGTCTCTCCCCCGGTGTTGCTCCCAGTACGGTCCCTCCCCTGCCGGTGCGCCCTGTACGGTCTCTCCCCCTGTGTTGCTCCCTGTACGGTCTCTCCCCCGGTGTTGCTCCCCGTACGGTCTCTTTCCCCGGTGTTGCTCCCTGTACGGTCTCTCCCCCAGTGTTGCTCCCTGTACAGTCTCTCCCCCACCGTTGCTCCCAGGACGGTCTCTCCCCCCCCGTTGCTCCCTGGCCGGTCTCTCCCCCTCCGTTGCTCCCTGGACGGTCTCTCCCCCCACCGTTGCTCCCTGGACGGTCTCTCCCCCACCGTTGCTCCCTGGACGGTCTCTCCCCCACACTTGCTCCCTGGACGGTCTCTCCCCCACCGTTGCTCCCTGGACGGTCTCTCCCCCACCGTTGCTCCCTGGACGGTCTCTCCCCCACCGTTGCTCCCTGGACGGTCTCTCCCCCGATCTTGCTCCCTGGACGGTCTCTCCCCCGATCTTGCTCCCTGTAAGGTCACACCCCCAGGGTTGCTCCCTGTAAGGTCACTCCCCTGACGTTGCTCCCTGTACAGTCTCTCCCCCAGTGTTGCTCCCTGTACGGTCTCTTCCCAACCGTTGCTCCCTGGACGGTCTCTCCCCCGATCTTGCTCCCTGTACAGTCTCTCCCCCAGTGTTGCTCCCTGTACGGTCTCTCCCCAGACGTTGCGCCATGTACGGTCTCTCCCTGTACTTGAGCTGCCTGTACTGTCTCTTCCCCCTAACGCTGCTCCCCATACTTGCACTTCCAGTATTGTCTCTCCCCGTACTTGCGCTGCTGCTACTGTCTCTCCCTGTACTTGCGCAAGTAATCAAGAGGTTTAGTTGATGTTTGGTTAGCACACAATACCATATATGCTAGTACACATACTATATAGTATGTATACTGTTGAGTATATATGTTATGCTATTTATAATACTAATATATATATACATATATAAATATATATTTATCTAAGCAGATTTTGAAGCGTAAATTTATCTGGATTAGTATCTACTTCATTTTCTTTAATCTTTATTTTGCATTATGTTGGTGACATTTTGGAGCCTCCAAACCAATTACCAGATTTCCATAGACTTATGGTTTTAACATACAATGGTCATCCCAGAACCAGTTAATACTGTAGACTGAGGGACCAGTGTATTTTTACCATGTAATGACCCTGCAGGCTACTTACTGGTGATATCAGGATGTTTGCAGAGATGGTTTGAGGGCTGGAATGTGCAGATGACCGGGATTTTTTCTGTGCAAAAAAGAACAATATTGCAAATATCATTAGAATATTACAATGCCGTCCTCTTCCAATCTTTATTTGAAAGTTATATAAATAAAAGTATGGAGAACGCCAAGACAAACTGAATAGATATTCTGTAGCAAATTCTCAAGTGCAATGCTTTGTACAAAAAATGTTTGTATGGGTTGAGCGTCGCCGTTTGCTGCTGTATTTTCGATTTCAAAATTTGCTTTCTGCAGTCACAACAGTGTGCACCAGTGTCAGTGCAAACTGCAAATGGAGGTACGGAGAACTATGGCTTTGATCTTGGATTGTGCACTTGGAGGAGCGACTGCCTCCATCTTGGCCTCACACTCTTCCCACCTGGCTGCATGAGGTCCTTATGATCAGTGTAAATGGGGCCTGTTGTCCTCAGTATATGACAGAGAGGCATTAGTGTAGGGGACCCACCTTATAACGTTATCTAGACATGGTAGGTGGGGATATAAAGTATGATCAAAATGTGCACTAAAAACCTTCATTTCATGCGTGTAGAAAGGATAGCAGTAATGCATTTTAAACCTTCCACAAACTCAACCTCAGAATTTGCTTTTTGCAGCCACAACAGTGCGCACCAATGTGTATGCAAATTGCAAATGGAGGTGTGGGCTAACCTTGTTTTTTTCTTAGATTTTCTGTAGCACCGTACACAAGAAACATATATAATGTTTTTTTTGTTTTTTTTTTATTATTATACTGAGAAACTAGGTAGACACAATGACAGACAATGGTGGGCACTAATTCTTACAGAGGAGATTCATCTTCATGATAAAACATAGGAAAATTAGCTATCCAGAAAGAAGAAAACTGTCTCTCTAGTGCCATCTACAGGAAGCTACCTTGTAAGTCAATGTGTGACCCGTAAAAAGAAGCTTGACATACTATTTCGGACAAAGGTAGGGTCACATCTGTAGACGGCCATAACGGGGTCTTGCCTCTCGTCAGTACAGGGCAGGGTAGACGCCTCTCAATGTAGCACTAAAAGGGCTATTAAAATACATGGAAATCCCTAAAGAAGCATTTATGCTATCTACAATACATAAAAAAACCTTGAGATTCTTAGTTCACACGTTTTGATAAAAAAATGCTTAAGCCACCCATGAACTTACAACGTGATCTCAGGTCGGGTGGTCCTACGCTATCTTTATCTCTCACTAGAGCCAAATTCAGACTTCTCATTGGGTCAACCGTCCTCCATAATCCAGAGAGAAAAATAAAAAATGCACCAACCCTGCAAGCATACTGCACTGATGTAACAAGCTGTGGAGGTTGGCGGGGCGCAAGAGACCAAAATGGTGGCATCCATTCCTCCCTATATAGTTTAAAAGCAATATATGCCCAATACAACATATAGTTCTGCACAAAAAAACATTTCTGAAAAACACAATGTGAACCTGGGTGCCACTGGCTTGGCTGCGGCATATGTATATATACACGCACACCATTACCAGTGGCACACCACCTGCTAACAGGGCTAAACAATACAATATTGTAGATAGCATAAATGCTTCTTTAGAGGTCTCCATGTATTGCACAGAGCACACTTCTTATCTGATGAAAGGGAGCTGAAGCTTTCAAGGCACCAGGTAGAAATATGTTGTGTTTTGTATACAGAATCCACTAGTTGTAGTGTGATTATCTGAGTAGATCCCTGCTTTATCTGATGACAGAGAACATGAAGAAGCTTTCAAGCTGCTGTGGAGAAAAGCTGTTGTCTTTTGTATACAGAATCCACTAGTTGTAGTTTGAGTATTTGAGTGAACATTTCACACGATCCCTTATGCACGGCTCTGTGCTCTGGCTGTGTCTCTCTCTCTCAGCTCAGCGTGGCTTGTTTACATTTGCTTCTTAGCAGATAAGGCCCGTCCTGGCAAAACCCCTTTAAAGACCAGCACATTTTTTTAGGTTTTGCCTCCTTGAGTTCAACAGTCGCAATTTTTTATTTTTCAATGACGCAGTTGTATAAGGCCTCTTTTTATTCGGGACAAGTTGTACTTTTTTGGGGGGAATAGTTTAAGTTCACTTACAAATCATTTCAGATTTTTTTTTCAATTTTTTTACAATAGTTTTTTACACCATTTCCATTTCCCACTTAATAATTTGTTAGATTAATTCTACAGGTTATTTCGGTCGTGTTGATACCTAATATGTGTAGGGTTTTTTTTTTAGTGTAATGTATGCACAATTACTTTTTATTCAATATTTATTTTTATTTTATTATTTATTTTTTTTTTCCACTTTTTTATTTATTTATTTTTTTACTTCTTTTAAAAAAATTTCATGAAGGGATAACAGTTAACATTTTTTTTTTTACACTTAGTAATGTATAATATTCATATATGCTAATACATTATAATCCATATCAATTTGAAACAGGCAGCGATCAGGGCAGCACACAGTGTGCCCTAAATGCGGACTTGTTATACTGACAGCCCTGGAGCTACTCCAGGTCCCCAGGGTTGACTGTGGAGACGTTCCCCGGGCTCTGTCGGGTCACTGGGAGTCCTGATCACCCGACAAAACAGGGGAAAGCCCTTTGGTTATGCTGCAGTCACGAACCACAGCAATCAATAGGTTAAGTGCTGGGGAGTGGAGGTTTACCCCGCTCCCCGGCGCTTGTTCTCAGTGCTGCTGCTGTGCCGCAAACCCCGATGTCTGCAGAGACGTCAAAAGACATCAGTGTAGACGAACGACCTGCCCCGCATAATGACAAAAGGCGGCGGGCAGTCGTAAAGAGGTTAAGGGTATATCACAAACACTTTCAATAATGTTCGGTAGAATTTAGAAAATGTATAAACCGGCCAGCAGATAATACCTGCAATGAGGAGGCTTCCCTGACTCCTCCGTTTCTAGCATCCACATATATAGCAGGAGCAAATATTTAAAACGTCCATTTATTGATATATCCTTAAAATATATATAATTTCACATGTGCACATAGTGCTACCTGCATTTATGAAGGTAGATATGCCACGACCGGTAACAGGCAAACAGTCCAACGATCAAAGACTCCAACCCTCCGCTTCTGGAGAGAAATAGTGGAGTACTACACAGACAGGTCGGGCCGAGGTGAGCGTGCACGACGTTTCGGGGAGACTCCTCCCCTTTATCAAGCACGAGCCCTCACCCATGTAACTTCCTTTTATACTCCAGCTAAGTAGCAAAACATGACAGAATGTAACAATTAAAATAACATACAATAAAACAAAGAGCGTGCTTTATAGGAAAACCCTAAGATTAAGATCTTCATTAAGGCCAGAGGGAGCTAGTGTGTTCAAGCGAAAAATCCACTTAGCTTCTCTCTGTAATAGCAGTGTCTCAATATTCTCGCCCGCCCTACACCTAACCTCTTCCAGGACGCACCAGCGGAGCTCGGTCACATTGTGTCCGAACTCGCTGAAATGCTTTGTTACTGTACTTTCTCCATATTTCTTTTTGTTCTCTTCATCAATTTGTGAGTTAGACTTTTTTGTCGTTCTGATGTTTGATCGGTGTTCGTTAAGTCTCATGGTCTGTCCCACATATCCCTTACCGCAGGGACACCTTAGAAAATATATGACAGATTTAGAATTACAAGGAAACAATCCTCGGAGGTGAATCCTAGATCCCCGTGTGGGGTGATTAATAAACAAACCTTTGATTATGGAATTACAATTAACACTGCGATAAGTACCTATTCTCTTGGGGGCGATGGTACCCTGTTCTCTTCTCTCCGACTTCAAATCAGCGCTCATAATCATACTGCCTATGGTGCGTCCTCTTTTGTATACAAATTGTGGTGTCTGTTTAAATAGCCTGCCATATTTATTGTCATTAGACAAAATATGCCAATGCTTTTTTATGTTTTTTTTTTAATTAGCTCACTATGGGCATCATATACGCTTGTATATAGGATACGCTGAATTTGATTATTCTTACTGATTTTTTTGAACAGGTCACTCCTATCAAGTTGCCGAACCTCACTGGCTATTTCTTCTAACAGATCCCTGTCATAGCCTCTTGCTTCAAATTTTTTAATGAACTCCCGTTCCTGTTCTCGATACAATTCTTCAGAAGAGCATTATTCTCCTTGCCCGTATCATTTGGCCCTTAGGAATACCATAAAATAATTGTGGGGCATTTTGGCTTTTGTGATGCCCCACAATTCTTATCAATTGTTTTCCTATACAGGGTGGTACTCACTCCTTGAGGTTCCCTTCTGACCTCAACGTCTAAGTATTGGATGACGTCCTTCTCTATTGTGGCAGTGAATTGTATAAGCGGGTGAATTCCATTAAGGTATTCAATGAACTGAAGTAACTTTTCGGTGCTTTATCACTTTATTTTGCAAAAAAACAAGGAGATTTTTTAGATCAACCTCCACAACACAGCGATATAGACCCTGGAGAGACCTCTGGAGGGGAGAACAGAGGGAACCGAGGACGAGGAGGCAAAGCAAGAAGCAAGAAAAAATAGAAAAAGCTAAAAAGATGGAAAATGTCGATGAAGAGCTGACGCTAAATATTTCTTCAAAGACATTGACTGACGCGCAACTGTTCATCATGAATAAAGGACTTAACTTTCTCCCCAATATGACCACTACATTATTTGATATCAATGTGGATTTGTATAGGCTTTGCAGGGCTATACGAGTCAAGATGTTTTATAGTGATAAAGCACAGGATATTACAAGTAAAAATAGGCTTATGAAATTTAAGAAACCGAGTCAATTTGATCCTGACATAACCACTCCAGCCTTGGAAGTTTTTAAACAACTTGTCACATCTGAAATATCTAAAAAATGGGAAGGTAGGCAAAATTTTAAGGAGATTAATATTTCCAAAAAAGAAAGGCTAGCATTAGAAGAACTTAAACAGGACAACACTATTGTTGTTAAAAAAGCGGACAAGGGGGGAGCCATCGTAGTGCAGGATATGAGACAATACATGCATGAGACCCTCACACAGATTAGTGATGAGACTATCTACAAGAAACTAGAACGTGATCCTACTAATGAATATAAAATCCTGATAGATGAAGTCCTTACTGAGGCAGTCAGATTAGAAATAATCACAGCAAAAGAAAAAAATCTAATGACATGCCCTCATCCACGGACCCCTGTACTCTATTTAGTGCCAAAAGTCCACAAATCAGTTAATAATCCACCTGGGCACCCGATAGTGTCAGGGATAGGATCTCTCCTTGAGCATCTTATGTAGATTCATTTTTACAACAATTCGTGAAAAAAGATACACATTCCCTTAGTGATACAGGACAGTTTCTGTTAGCTTTAAAAGATATGCCACATAGTGATGACACCTGGTTTTGCACACTTGATATTAAAACGTTGTATACCAATATCCCTTACGTGGAAGGCACTGTAGCGGTAAGAGAATTTTTAAATGAAGACCCTACCCTCTCCAATGCTCACATTAATTTTTTAATGGATCTATTGGATATAGTGCTCTGTAAGAACTATTTCAGATTCGGCGAGGATGTGTACCTACAGCTACAGGGGACCTCTATGGGGTCCCCTGTAGCACTAAGTTGCGCTAATCTCTTTATGTCAATGTTTGAGAGACAGTACATACGATCTAGTGAAGGTTACAAGAATGTCAAAGCATGGCTCAGATATGTGGATGACGTCTTCCTATTGTGGACAGGCAGTAAAGAAAAGTTACTTCAGTTCATTGAATACCTTAATGGAATTCACCCGCTTATACAATTCACTGCCACAATAGAGAAGGACGTCATCCAATACTTAGACGTTGAGGTCAGAAGGGAACCTCAAGGAGTGAGTACCACCCTGTATAGGAAAACAATTGATAAGAATAATATCTTGCATCACAAAAGCCAAAATGCCCCACAATTTATTTTATGGTATTCCTAAGGGCCAAATGATACGGGCAAGGAGAATAATGCTATTCTGAAGAATTGTATCGAGAACAGGAACGGGAGCTCATTAAAAGAATTGAAGCACGAGGCTATGACAGGGACCCGTTAGAAGAAATAGCCAGTGAGGTTCGGCAACTTGATAGGAGTGACCTGTTCAAAAAAATCAGTAAGAATAATCAAATTCAGCGTATCCTATATACAAGCGTATATGATGCCCATAGTGAGCTAATTAAAAAAATACATAAAAAAGACTTGGCATATTTTGTCTAACTACATTAATTATGGCAGGCTATTTAAAGAGACACCACAATTTGTATACATATGATGTAGCACCATAGGCAGTATTATTATTAGCGCTGATTTGAAGTCGGAGAGAAGAGAACAGGGTACCATCGCCCCCAAGAGAATAGGTACTTATCCTTGTTTGAACTGCGTTAATTGTAATTCCATAATCAAAGGTTTGTTTATTAATTACCCCACACAGGGATCTAGGATTAACCTACGAGGACTTTTTACTTGTAATTCTAAATCTGTCATATATTTTCTAAGGTGTCCCTGCGGTAAGGGATATGTGGGACAGACCATGAGAATTAACGAACACCGATCAAACATCAGAACGACAAAAAAGTCTAACTCACAAATTGATGAAGAGAACAAAAAGAAATATGGAGAAAGTACAGTAGCAAAGCATTTCAGCGAGTTCGGACACAATGTGACCGAGCTCCGCTGGTGCGTCCTGGAAGAGGTTAGGTGTAGGGCGGGCGAGAATATTGAGAAACTGCTATTACAGAGAGAAGCTAAGTGGATTTTTCGCTTGAACACACTAGCTCCCTCTGGCCTTAATGAAGATCTTAATCTTAGGGTTTTCCTATAAATCACGCTCTTTGTTTTATTGTATGTTATTTTAATTGTTACATTCTGTCATGTTTTGCTACTTAGCTGGAGTATAAAAGGAAGTTACATGGGTGAGGGCTCGTGCTTGATAAAGGGGAGGAGTCTCCCCGAAACGTCGTGCACGCTCACCTCGGCCCGACCTGTCTGTGTAGTACTCCACTATTTCTCTCCAGAAGCGGAGGGTTGGAGTCTTTGATCGTTGGACTGTTTGCCTGTTACCGGTCGTGGCATATCTACCTTCATAAATGCAAGTAGCACTATGTGCACATGTGAAATTATATATATTTTAAGGATATATCACAAACACCCTATTTCTTCCTAAATTCTCTGACATCACTGATGACCCAAAAAGTTTGCACCATTAATTCACTTTGCTTAATATTGTACACCGCCATTGTTATAAGTCAAGTGACTGAGTGAACAAGTACAGGGGTGTGCACCAGAAGATGCAAACGGAGATTGAACATCACAACAGATGTCTGATGCCTTTCATTGAGGGGGAGTTCCCGGCTTATTTGCAGCTCCATATACCGAGGAGCACATTGCATGATGATTTATTCAGATTGCTTCATCCTAGCGTGAAATATTCGGGGCCTCTTTCTAGCGAACTTCACTTGATTTTTTTTTTTACTTTAAAAATGCTGGGGAACAAAAGAAGGGCCTCTGCTGATTCTGAGAATGAAGGGGCACCAACCCTGTTTTGGTATTGCATCCATTTGTATGTTTTTCCTACCCAGCAGTGCTCCAGGCTACCCAGCTGTGCAGGAAGGTGCTGTTGGCCCTTATTACTTGAATGGAGCCCCGGGGCAGTTACCTGCATAGTGGGCGGCTATCCCCATAGTCGGACCTCTATCCCCTGATGAAGCCAGTTAGCGGTGAAACATGTTGGGGAGGTCAGGCATGACATTTTAATTTGTGATTTTCTACCTCTTTTCACTTTAATAACTTGTAAGATAATAACTTGTAAGATCACGATTGCTGCAGAGGGTTTCACAACGCAACCTTATCTGCTTCATGCCCATCAGTTTAGGGATGACTGCCCAAGTAAGATGTTTTTGGATCCTTTTTGCAGTTAACAAATCACTGTATATATAGGGTTTCCCAGCTGATATAATAGGTGGTGTTCCACCAGATTTGATAATAGAAAAGGAGTTATTCCTTCACAATTAGAAAGGGATAAATTTATGAGACAAATTGAGAGGTTAGAAATCAGGTTTTTAAATAGTGTGTTATAGAGGTTAAGTGTTGTATATAATAAAAGTTAAGTTTTCGTGCTTTATAGACAGATAACTGATAGAGTTTAAGTTTGCCTATGGCAAAATAGTGAAGATAGACTAGTGCACTGGCCCCTTCATTCTCATTATTGAGGATCCGTCAACCCCCCATCAATTAAAAGTGATGGCATTCCCACAGCTTTACAAGACTGGAATAAAAAGATAGGTAATGACCCAACTGCTGAGGATCGCAGGACACAATTCAGTAACTGTATATGCCATACATTTTGCTCATTTCCAAGTCTTACCTGCTCCTCAACCAGGTCCCCATCACTGTCTTTGACTTGTCCGTTAAAGAAAATGACTGCATTTTCCAGATCTTTTGCCCACTGCACCAGTCCTTGCTATAAAGGTACATTGCATATTTTAGAAACACAATCACAACTACATAGCAAAAGCTGCCAATGATACAAAGCTCTGTAAGGTAATCGACACCGAGAAGGATAGTAAAATATTACACAGGGATTTAGGGAAGTTGGAGGTTTGGGCCGAGAAATGGCAAATGAAGTTTAACATGCATAAATGTAAGGTCAGGGACTTGGGCTGAGGAAACAAAAAGTACAGTGATGTAATAAATAGTATGATACTGGGTAAAACTACGGCTGAAAAGGACTTGGGGATATTAGTAAACAGTAGTTTTAATTAGAGCTCAATGCCAGGTAGCTGCTGCGAAGGCACATGAAATCATGGGTTCCATTAAATCCAACATAGATGATCAAGACAGGAACGTAGTTTACCTCTATAAAAATCACTGGTAAGGTCACATATGGAATATTGGGGCATATTTATTATGGCAAATGTGCCAGAACTCTGGTGAAATTTACACCAAAATACTGCTGTCCATGCAGTGTCGGACTGAGGTGCCTGGGGTCCAACAGTGGAGTTGACTCTTGGGGCCCATTCTACAGTTACTGTGCATGACTTGCTTTCTGCATCTCTTTCTCTGCTTTTCTTTCTGAATAGCCGCCCCAGGCCTGCTACGCCCAGGGACCCACCATGCCTAGGGGCCCAAATGGGCTTTTCCATGCTACTTTGTGGGCTTTACACCACATTTATTATACGTTTTAGACAGTTTAGATGCTTTTGCACAATTTGTGGCATAATCCAAGCCAACTAATAGGTGTAAACTTAGACTAGACAGTCATGTGCCAGGTTCATCAAACTATGACAAATGTGGTGCATTAACAAATGTTGAAAAGGCATAGGGAAATACTATATGGCGCTACAAATCCATAGGAAAAATAAAACCTCTAACAGTATAGCTTTAAAAGGCTTGCTTGTTGAAAGAGTGCAAAAAATGGTGCATAAAATGCGCAAAAATAGCTATACTATTAGAGGTTTTGTTTTTTCCTATGGGTTTGTAGCACCATATAGTAATTCCCTATCCCTTTTCAACATTTGTTGTATCCACCGGTGGAGTAGAAGTGCAACTCTCCTGACTGAGACTGAGGAAATTAGAACGACACAGACCCTAACGGAATTAATGAATATAAGACAGGTTGTACGGTCAATAGTACAACCTGAGCAGGTGAGCATAAAATCTCACATTTTTGCTTGAAATATATATTGGTTAAATTTGCCGCACCAGGATTGCGCTTCCAAGCATTAGACAATATTGATAAATCTGCCCAATGTGTACAGTTTTGGGCGCTAGTGTATAGGGACATACAGTTGAAACCAGAAGTTTGCATACACTATATAAAAAGACACATCTGCATGTTTTTCTCACTATCTGACATGAAATCAGAATAAACCTTCCCCGTTTAGGTCAATTAGGAACCAAAATGATTTATATTTGCCAAATGCCAGAATAATGAGAGAGAGAATTTTTAAGGCATTTTTATTACTTTCTGTAAAATCAAAAGGAAATAAACAAGTTCAACAATGGTTTAGATGATTTTCTTGAAAAATATAATATTACAGGATATAGGAACTAGATTCTGGGGATAGGACATTGATCCAGGGATTATTCTACGATATTTGGAGTCAGGAAGAAATGTTTCCTCTTGTACGGGACAGTTGGCATCCCCCTTCCTCTGGATCAACACTGTAGGGTTTTAGGTTGGACTCAATGGAACCTTATCTACTATGTTAAGAAACTAAACTACACAACACCCACAATGCAAAACAAAAAAAGAAACACTTACCCTTGTACATTTCTGTTTGTCTTGAGGAGTTGCACATGAAGACAATGGGATGGTCAGCTCCACACGGACATTGCAGTCAATCGTCAGCCAAGAGGAAGGTGTATGTTGGTATTTCCAATCTGCAGGCTTTGCTGTACTCTAAAATTAAAGAATAATTATTTTCCATACAGAAATCCACACATTGCTACAGCCAGGATGAAAGGACCGGCCGCCGGGATTGAATGGGAGCAACCGAGAGGATGTATGTAGGATTTTTATCATGCCCGATGGACCAAGGAGTCTTCTTAACTTCCGGAACCTTTTTAAAGGGTTTTTTTTCAATACAAAGATTAGCTTTCAACATGAAGGGACAGGTAATTGAAGATTTTTTCTAAATACTTATGTCTAGTGATTTTACTTTAGTCATGAGTTGAGAGATTGTATGTGCTCTTAGTGCACACAGTTTTCTATGGTTACTTGATCATAACTCTGCTATCTGATTAGAGCAGCGAGTGAGGTCACCATGGTCAGAAGAGCTAACTCCCTCACTCCAGAGCAAACTGATTATCTCTACAAAGATTAGCTCCTGTTAACAGATAAGCAATTGTTTTCACTCCTCGCAGCACATGTACCTTTTGTTTACTGAAGACTAGCTCTCCTGCACTTGTCAATCTGATAGCTCTGCTAGTTACAGAGAAGCTTCATATGCTTTTCTCTGCTATAAAACCACCCAAAGCCTGAGGAGACAAAGTGAGTGTAAAACTGCTTGTGACAGTGAAACAGCCTAGTGAGAAAACGCCTTTAAAGTTCACACCACAGGTCAATTTCTATGCGGAGTCCGTCTGTATTTCTTCCACAGCGCATGGATGAGATTTCCTTATAAATCTTACCCACACTGCTGATACTGCAATACACTGTAGATTTTCTGCAACCAAATTCGCTACTTATCCATCTGTGTGCATTAACTTATACAGTATAACTGCAATCCATACAGTCTATTTTACAAGGTTTTGAACCAGTATTAGGATACCCAACTGTTTAGGTATAAAAATACACCAGCGCCCCCACAACATAAAGGGGCTGTGGCCAAAAGGGCACTACTACCTCAGTTTTTACAACCTATATAGAAAATACTGAGACCAAGAATGTAGAATTCATGATAAAATGACATATTCATATATTTAAACATGTTACAAATACACAAATATCTTAAAAGATGATGGGTACCACAATGAATGACCGGACGCTATACAGTCAAGCATAATATAGTAATAGCAAATGGACATATTAGTGGATAAATTATACAGCATGCAGACCCAGTTATAAATAAATGAAAGGGGTTTTTGCCATGAAGAAAAATTGCTATGGGAGTTTGCAAATTAAATACTAAACATTTTAACCATTCATCATCGTTAAAAATTCTGTAGCATTTTTGTTTTAGCTGCTCCCATAATGATCCATTGTTTACAGCTCGTCTCTAGGGGATATGACCAGGGCTGAGAGCTCATCAGTGCTGGCTGCACATGTTCAGACATTACCTCTCCTCTCAGGCAGCTACTGCCAGTCTCTTCCCTGCCTAGCAATCACACACTCACTGCTGAGTGAGTGTTCAACCCCGGGTGCTGTCATTCTGCTCCTGACCTCTGTACTCCTTAGTAATTAGTCAAAAAGTGCAAATAAAATAAAAGAAACCTCAATCAGCAAATAAAATTCCTGCATAAATTTGAACCTATGACCCCTATGCGAAAGGCAGAAGTGTTAACCACTCAGCGACACTGTAGCTTACTCACAGCTGTTTACATAAACAGACCTTTGTTTGACTAGAGTGAGCACGCTGTGGGGGATGGCATGGTGATGCCAAGTCTGCTGGGTCACATGATATGAAGTTCAAACAGATTATACACACCCCTTTTGAACACACTGAAAGCTGACGCAGGACAAACCAGGCATGAAATGCCTTTGTGGTAAAACCCCTTTAGATGCATGTATAAAACAGATATAACGAGTCAGTGCATAAGAACTGGGTTTATACCACAGAAGTAAATTAATGTAAGGTGCATGGATCAATGCATGAAAGAGATAAATGCCACAAGTGACTATCATATTAATAGTAACGGATGCTCCGAAACGCCGCCAGCAGATGCCAGTTTCGTCGCAATGCCTTTTTCTAGGGGTGACAAAGGCATTGTGGCGAAATGCACGTCGGGGCTTCCCTCATGTTTATTTGAAGACAGTCCTCGCTATGGTGGAACAATCAGCGACCTCTGTACCGTGTGGTGGACAGGTTGTCAAACTGCTTACCGATTATTTGATGGTCCCTGCTACGGTATATGGCATCATGATATTATAGGCTAACTCGTCTTGCAGAGTTTTTTTTACATTTTTTGGGGACAGGACTCTGCTTTTCTCTTCTGCTGTCAGGCAATGCTACATAAAACTATGAACCCGCAGCTCACCAGGGATGTACAAGGACAAAACTAAAAAGCTATATCATCTTCTTTAAGATACCTTCATCAATAATCCAGCACGAAACTTACCTTTGGATCTGCGACGTCAAAGCTTCTGCACGTGTTCCTAAAAGATAAAACCTTTAAAATTAGAATGTAAGTGACAATCCAATCCCAATGTGCAGTGTAACCCTTTTACTGCCAAGGATGTAGGTGATACGGACATGAAACTAACTCCTTCCCGCAAATGGACATAACTATACGTCCAGTTCTTGGAACAGTTCCCACCATTGCCCATGCAGTTGCATCTATGGATGACACAGCCCTTGCCATCTGCAGTGGGAGCCAGCTGTAATATACAACCAAGCTCTTTCTGCAATGGCGAGACGGGAGCTCATTTAACCCCTTAGATTCTGTGATCCATAGCGATTGTGGCATCTAAATGGTTAGACAGAGGAATTGGGCAACCTCCAATTGGGGGCGGCAGATTTCAGGAACCTTTCTTCATGTTATTATCAACTTTACTAATTACAGACACCTTTAAGGGGAACATTTTTGTTCCCTACTAAAGGAAAGTGTGGATGAACGGTTGCACATCCAGTCCCCTCTGCATCAAATCTGCTTCTTTACTAATTCTATGAAATCTGAATCAAACAATTTTTCAGTCTCTTAGCATCCAATGAATGTCTGATGACGTACAAATAGACACGAATAACTCTTCAAGTCATAGACTTCTATTTTTAGAAGGCACTGTGCGTCAAAATTTCAGCTTAGGTTGGATTTTGTAGCCAGAAGCATGTTTTTTGGTTTAGGGGTTAAAAAAACCTTATATTTAAAAAAAAAAAAAAAAAATAGGCAAAGATTGCACATAAATAAACAAACAAAAAACATACTCGCCCCCGTTCCAGCGCTGCTGCAGCCGGCGGTGTCCCCGTTCTCTGTCTACTTTCTATTCTTTGGTTGGCTAGTGATTGTTTCAGCCAATCAGTGTCTTCAGAGGTCTCGTGTCGTTCCCTTGACATCACCGCTCGCACGCCGTTCACTTCTTGAGCAGAGATGTCAAGAGACCTGACAAAGAACTCACTGATTGGTTGAAGACAAGAGTGCACTGCCCAAAAAATAGGTTTCAGCAGCATAAATAGACCCATTAGGGAATAAAGAACTGAGTGCACGCCAATAAGACCAGGATCACGGTCTATGAAAATATCCCAAAAATGCAGAGAGGTAGCACATCCAAAAATGTGGTAGTTTATTAACCCAACAGCAGCAATTTTTAAAAAATTTTAAGAGTACACTAGCGGCAGCTTCAGCACTGGGACGGCGGTGATTATGTGTTTTTTTATAGTGCACTTGCTTACTAACACTAGCTCTAGCTTATTTTCATTTTTTAAATTTAAGTCGGAGAACCCCTTTACTTTTGGAGGCAAAATTACATGCTGTAAAGTGCTTTGTGGGATTGCAATGTCCCACGTCTCTTTTTACATCACCGGTCGGAGCTGTTCACTTCCTAGCGGTGATAGAAGTAGAGGCGCGTGACCACTGAGCCGATCAGAGGTTACAGCAGTGACATCCTCATTAAGAATGAAGACAGAAGACCATAGAGATGCAGCGCTGGGACAGGGACTGGAGGAAGGTGAGTATACGTTTTTTTTTTTTTATTTTAATGGGGCCCGAGGAGCTGCCTTACGAAATGGACCACCCCTTTAATGGCGGGGGTCCAAGCAAGGGGGTCCTGATCAATGTATTTTCTATCCTGTTGTTAATAGCACAAACCCTTTAAAAGGGGTTTCCTCACTACAAAAATAAGCATTCAACATGAAGGGACAGTTAAAAGAAGACTTTTTTTCCAAATAAATTGGTCAATAGATTTTACTTTAGTCACGAGATAAGAGTGTTTTTATGTGCATTTGAGGTTTCTATCTTAACCCGCATACCAGACAGACGGACACCTGTTATCTGATTAGCTGACAGAGGAGAGAGCAGGGAGTGAGGTCACCCCTACAGACAGACTGACAGGACTGAGCTCCAGAGAAAAAGTAATTACCTCTAACAAGATTAGCAGCTGTTTAAGATAAGGACACTGTATTCAGTGCTCACAGCACCTGTAGCTTTTGTTTAATGAAGATTAGAGCTCATATACTAGGGTAGAAGCTGAATAGGCTAATCACCTCTATAGAAGCACCCACAGCCTGAGGAGACAGAGTGAGTGGAAACTGCTTGTGAGTCAAGGGAAACAGCCAAGTGAGAAAACCCTTTAAAGTTACTAGTTACCTGGACATTTTGACTAACGTTCTGTTTCTTCTCACTCGTATCCATAGCATTTTTTTATATTGTTCTCGGAAACATATTTCTATTTATCAGCGCTCAGTAGTCCGTCAGGTTAGTGAACTTGGGCTCAGTTCCAACTGTGCTACTGTCGTCTAGAAATAAAACTATGCATCCACATACTCAATGATTGATCCTGATGCAACGTAGCTATCGTCATGCACTGATGTGACGCACTTGCAACATATACAGCAGTGTGAGTCAAAGTACATGATTCAAGACCTGTCTGGGATTACAGCACCAAACTGTACAATACAATAACCGCACCGAGTTACCTAATACTGCAAACACGTTGCTTATTTTTTTTGGTGTAACCTCATCCTATTCTGAAATACATGGGAACTGTTGAAACTCGCTAACCCCCTTGAGGGGAGTGTAGACATCATTAGAGTATGTTACAAATTTAATGGGGTTCTCTGGCTCAGAAAACCTGTTTTCATAACCTGTTGTGGGGAATTCTAAATTAAAAGAGGGGGTCCATGTCCCGAAACTTCATTGGTTACCAAGAGCATCTCTCGCTCTGTAGGATCCATCCTTTTGTGTATTACACAGACATCCCATTGATATGAATTTGCGATGTGTAATGCTACATTTCCCCTGTGGAGGAGCTGTAGGGAAACTGAACACTTAATGCCAGGTTTTCACGCAGAATATAGCTAATTGCTGAGGGTCCAGCTGGAGGACACCTGACAATCAGCTAATTGTCAAGGGAGACTTCTAACATATGAGAACCCCTGAGAACCCTTTTAAATGGGTTTTCCCACTATAGACATTTATCAGCTATTTCAGGACAGGTGAAAAATGTCAAATCGCTGGGAATCCCAGCATTCGCTAAAACAGGGGTCATGAGTCCCTCCTCACTGCACTTGTGCAGTGAGAAAAGGTTTTGAAAGGAGGAGCGGTCAATGTCTATGGAACTGATGAAGACACCCAAGCTCTTCTTTGCCGATGAAGACAGCCAAGCTCGTCTTTGCCGATGAAGACAGCCAAGCTCGTCTTTGCCGATGAAGACAGCCAAGCTCGTCTTTGCCGATGAAGACAGCCAAGCTCGTCTTTGCCGATGAAGACAGCCAAGCTCGTCTTTGCCGATGAAGACAGCCACGCTCTTCTTTGCCGATGAAGACAGCCACGCTCTTCTTTGCCGATGAAGACAGCCACGCTCTTCTTTGTTGATGAAGACAGCCAAGCTCTTCTTTGCTGATGAAGACAGCCAAGCTCTTCTTTGCCAATGAAGACAGCCAAGCTCGTCTTTGCCGATTAAGACAGCCAAGCTCGTCTTTGCCGATGAAGACAGCCACGCTCTTCTTTGTGATGAAGACAGCCACGCTCTTCTTGTTGATGAAGACAGCCAAGCTCTTCTTTGCTGATGAAGACAGCCAAGCTCTTCTTTGCCGATGAAGACAGCCAAGCTCGTCTTTGCCGATGAAGACAGCCAAGCTCGTCTTTGCCGATGAAGACAGCCACGCTCGTCTTTGCCGATGAAGACAGCCACGCTCTTCTTTGCCGATGAAGACAGCCACGCTCTTCTTTGCCGATGAAGACAGCCACGCTCGTCTGTGCCGATGAAGAGAGCCAAGCTCTTCTTTGCCGATGAAGAGAGCCAAGCTCTTCTTTGCCGATGAAGACAGCCAAGCTCTTCTTTGCCGATGAAGACAGCCAAGCTCTTCTTTGCTGATGAAAACAGCCAAGCTCTTCTTTGCCGATGAAGACAGCCACGCTCTTCTTTGCCGATGAAGACAGCCAAGCTCTTCTTTGCCGATGAAGACAGCCAAGCTCTTCTTTGCGGATGAAGACAGCCAAGCTCTTCTTTGCCGATGAAGACAGCCAAGCTCTTCTTTGCTGATGAAGATAGCCAAAGACAGCACATAGCTATCTATGTCGGTCCCACATGTTTGACTGTTGCTTCATTCAAAGCCTTTCTCGCTGCACAAGTGCAATGATAAAGGATGTGGAGGCCTCTGGGCCCTTGTTCTGGTGATCGGTGGGGCCAGGGATTGATCTCCAGCAATTAAACATTTATTGCCTATCCTGTGGATAGCTGATAATTGTCTTTAGTAAGAAAACCCCTTTGAAGAAGCAGTGGAGTCAAGAGTGCCCCACTTGTTTGTTTGGAGGACATCTAGCCAAGCAGTCTGGTGCTTCACCATATGTGATAGAATAAGCAGTACATTGAAGGACGGTCCTTCACTTAAAGCAGCCCATACACCTAAGTTTAATGTCAGCGACGTGATCATCTAAAGTGTATGGGAGTGTCCAGACTGTCCATGATGGCAGATGTCAGGCTGCTGGATTTCAACATGTCTGATCCTTTGGGAGGCAAGCTGTTTCCAGAGGTGTCTGGCAGTGACTTACTTCCCTCTGTCCATTTGGGGTCAAGCATGTGTAAAGGAAGATCAGGAAAGACAAGGACCAGATGAATGAATGTTAAGTACACAGCCACTTAGGCTTCATCTACACAGCGCTGGTTTACAGTCAGATTTCTAGGTGGATTCACTATTTAGAATCTGCAAAAATCCAACTGTAACCAATCCCCATAGACCTCAATAGAAAATACAAGCTGTAGTTTGCACAGCTCAGATTTTCTGAGGTCGGATTACTAATCCGATATAAAAACTTAGAACATGTTCTATAATCGGCCGGCGGATTTAAGTACTGTTCAATGTAGGCCATCTTGCCTGAGCTGCTTTTAACAGCATTTAGAGAGATGCTTTACAGCAGCTTCATGGACAGAGGAGCCTGTGAACTGAAGCAGACACATTGACTTCTATAGGAGAGTTTTCTAGGAATGCTCTGTGACCTGGGAAGAAGTCAGTGTGACCCTCTTTAAGGTGTATGGCCACTTTAGGCCCCTTCTAATTAGAATGAATGGTTCTTTATTGTGGGCCTAGAGAATGTTTTTTGGTATACGAGAGTTTGAAGATAGACACCTCTATCCACTACGTTCAACACATCAATTCTACATGCAAAGATGAAATCAACTACAGAAAGTCACTGCTACGTATCCTCAATATCCACCAAGTCTGCTGTTAAAGGGAACCCGTCAGCTACTTTATGCTGCCCAAACGACGGCAGCATGAAATAGGTACAGGTTACCTGGTCCCAACCATGTGGGTTGTACGCTGCGGCGTTCCGGGATAAAACATCCAGTGAAGTTGGGTTAGGTGCAGGGAGAAGTCACGGAAGTCCAATGTGAGGCTACTCCCCGCCCCCTCAGCTTGAGCGACAGCTCTCTCCCTATGGAGAAACATGTGCGAGAGCTGTCAATTAAAGGAGTTGTCTCCCTACAGAGTTTCATAGGATGCACGAATGAAATACTCTGTCACTTCCTGGTTCAGACTGACTCTAATTTGCATACAGCTCCATGGTGTATTCAACTCTGTGTTTTCAGTTGCTAATTAGTTCAGATTAGCTCAGAAGCTTCTCTGAAACTACAAGCAGGGCTTTTTATCTGATCCCTCAAACAAAAGCCCTAATTAGAGCCGTTTTCTTTAGATAAATCAAGCTTTTTACTGCGGGCCAGCACAGAGGCTGCCGCGACCTGCGTGATGATGTCACTCACTGCTATCACATAGAACAAACAGCAGGGGGGAGAGCTGTACACAGGTCGGTTACTGAGGGAACTGAAATAGCCAGGGAGGTGATTAATTCACTTGTATCTCCTTAACAAAAACAGATGAACAAAGCAATATATTTGGAAAATGTCTTTATTTTGTGTTCCCTACAATTTGAAAGCTATTCTTTGTAGCGAGACAACCCCTTAAAGCTGAGGGGGCGATGAGAAGCCTCACATCGGACTCATCTCTCCCGGGCACAGCGGCTTCTCCCCGCACCTGGGACAACTTCATTGGGTGTTTTACCCCAAAATGCTGCGGTGCATTGGGGTAAAAGTCACATGGTTAGGATCGGGTAATCTGCAGCTATTTCGTGCTGCTCATCATTCGGGCAGCATAAAGTAACTGACAGGTTCCCTTTAACTATGTAAAAGAAAACTGATCTCTGATCTGTCACAATAGAGAAAATATCTGAGAAAGGACAATTACAGGAACCTGTATGTCTGTGGATGTAGGAGAATGACATGGACAGCCCACTGACTTCAATGAACATGGCTTCTTTCTCCTTGTGGTGGTGCTGAAAGGAAACTGAACACTCACTTCAGGGCTCTCACCAACCACTGCTGATAATACGGGTCACAGCAGTGGTGCCATATCATTTAGTTCTCATTAGGGATCCATCTAAAGTAATACACCAACCTCAAGCTGCTCAGACAGGATAAAATAGGATAAATAGTGAGAGCAATTCCCCCCAGACTCTACCACCAAAAACACAAAGTAGCTGCCAGACACTTAGGGCGACATGTATGATTTTTGGCATTTAAACACCAATTTTTATGCGCATATAAATAGTATAGAATGTGCCTGATTTATGAACCTGTTCTACTGCGGGCCACAGATTTAGTGCTTTCTAGCGCATAAACGTCAATTCAGGCTCAGGTAAACCACTTTGAAAGTGCTCTACCTGTTCCAGCAGTAATGCGCCTGGAATTGCTGTACTGAAGCTATAAATCTATAGCTTCATACGGTTGTAGTGCGCCCCGCCACCCGCACGCCCCCCAAAATCTGGTGCATCACAAAGTGCCGCGGGCGCTCTGTAATGCGGCTGATATTAACGTACGGGAGATGTAAAAATAAAGTGAACGGGGCTGCGCTAGATGTCGGGCTGAAAAGACGCCAGACTTCTGGCGCAGCCCCGTTCATACATGTTGCCCTTACTGTTGTGTATCTCAGGAGCTAAAGGGGTTGTCTAACAAATAAAAATAATTTTTCATTGGAGTCAATTAGGGTAAATAAAAGGACTTCCCTACAGGCCCCCTGATGCTGCCGCTCCAGAGCTCCCTGGCGATCTGCTCCTCTTGACTTCTGGATTCTCATCCCGACACTCAGGTGAGTCTTAGGCCGTGTTCACACGGCTTATTCCCGACGGATTTGTGCGCCGTATTGAGCGCACAAATCCGCCGTGAATAAGGGGCGGGGAGGGGGCGGGGCCGGAGCGCGGCGGGGGGCGCCGCTCCCGGCCCCATAGACAATGCATTGTTTATGGCGCGTCCGCGCCGTAAATAATGTGCATGTCACTTTCTCCCCCCGCGGCGGATTTGCCGAGCGGGGAGGAGCGACGGAATCCACTGTTCTCTATGAGAGCAGTGGATTACCGTAATGACTCCGACGGATTGGCGCCGTATTGAAGCGTAAATCCGGCGCGGAATACGGCGCCAATCCGTCGGCAAATAAGCCGTGTGAACGGGGCCTTATGCTCCACTGTATGTGAATAGAGCACAAGTCTCTCCTGTGTGTGGGGACAAGAACCCAAGAAGAGCAGATCACAGGGGAGCTCCATTTCCTTCTCTGTCGGGTGATCGGGACCTAGAGTAGCCCCAGGACTGTCTGTGTAACAAGCCAGAGATCAAGGCAGACTGTGTACTTCCCTGACTGCTGCCTGTGACAAACTGACACAGATTATAATGTATTAGCATATATGAATATGCTAACACATTACTAAGTGGAAAGAAAATGTAAAACAGTTCTCCCTTCATGGGAATTAAAAAGTGAAAAAAAGTGTAGAAAAAAATAAACAAAAATATTTAATGAAAAATAATTGTGCATACATTACACACACACAAAAAAACCCTACACATATTAGGTATCCACAAAAATTTAATATCCTGTAGAATTAATCTAACAAGTTATTAAGTGTGAAATGTGAATGGTGTAAAAAAAAAAAAAGAAATACAATTTTGCAATTATTTATAAGTGAACTTAAACTATTCCCCCCAAAAGTACAACTTGTCCTGAATAAAACGAGGCCTCATCCAACTGCGTCATTGAAAAAATAAAAAAGATGCGACTGTTGAAATTAAAGGAGGCAAAAACCCAAAAAACTGTGCTGGTCATTAAGTAGTTTTCAGGTGTTTGGCTGGTACCAAAACTGGAAATTGCGGGATCATTGGTCCTTTCTCATGGTGGAACCAGGTGTAAACCCATTTGTCTAATCTCCATGGTATCAAGAAGCTGATGCAGTCGGGGTCTGTTCCGTAATATTTGACCTAGTTTTGACGAATGGGGAGGGCTACAGCATAAGCCCATACCATGAAAGCTAAAGGCCTATGTGTTACATAAAGCAGCTGCTTCCCATTCACGACTTATAATAACAACTTATAATAACTTACTTTTTTGCTGTTGAACAAATGTGCAAAGCAACTCTATCCGTGACGTCACCGTCATTGAGGTTCCACAATTTGTTCTTCTTTGAAGACTTATCTACAGCAAAGATGAGCTAAAAAGGGAAATAAGGATACGACAGAGTGAGAACTGGACCCCTAGACCATCTGCATATGCTGTGCTATATAAAGGGATTGTCCACAACAGACATATATAGCCTGTTAAATAGATAGGTCATGACAGTTTAACCAGTGGGAGAGGGAATGGACAACCACTGAGAGCGCCCCAATCTAGGGAACGGGTAGTGCCCACTCCATGGTTTTTGCACAGTAGATGCCCTGCATTAGTGGTCAATCTCCTGCCCTGTATATACATTCTGTATTCTTTTAGTTTCAGCCGATAGCTGCAGAGCAGGAAGTATGTGGTGCAGATTCAGTTAATAGCTGCAGAGCAGGAAGTATGTAGGGTGCAGAGTCAGCCGATAGCTGCAGAGCATGAAGTATTAATAGAGGCGGCAGAAGTATTAGTGCAGCGCAATAGCTGCAGAGCAGGAAGTATGTAGGGCGCAGAGTCAGCCAATAGCTGCAGAGCAGGAAGTATGTAGGTTGCAGAGTCAGCCAAAAGCTGCAGAGCAGGAAGTATGTAGGGCGCAGAGTCAGCCAATAGCTGCAGAGCAGGAAGTATGTAGGGCGCAGAGTCAGCCGATAGCTGCAGAGCAGGACGTATGTAGGGCGCAGAGTCAGCCAATAGCTGCAGAGCAGGAAGTATGTAGGGCGCAGAGTCAGCCAATAGCTGCAGAGCAGGAAGTATGTAGGTTGCAGAGTCAGCCTATAGCTGCAGAGCAGGAAGTATGTAGGGCGCAGAGTCAGCCGATAGCTGCAGAGCAGAAAGTATGTAGGGCGCAGAGTCAGCCGATAGCTGCAGAGCAGGAAGTATGTAGGGCGCAGAGTCAGCCAATAGCTGCAGAGCAGGAAGTATGTAGGGTGCAGAGTCAGCCAAAAGCTGCAGAGCAGGAAGTACGTAGGGTGCAGAGTCAGCCGATAGCTGCAGAGCAGGAAGTACGTAGGGTGCAGAGTCAGCCGATAGCTGCAGAGCAGGAAGTATGTAGGGTGCAGAGTCAGCCAAAAGCTGCAGAGCAGGAAGTATGTAGGGTGCAGAGTCAGCCGATAGCTGCAGAGCAGGAAGTATGTAGGGTGCAGAGTCACCCTATAGATGCAGAGCAGGAAGTCTGTAGGGTGCAGAGTCAGCCGATAGCTGCAGAGCAGGAAGTATGTAGGGCGCAGAGTCAGCCAAAAGCTGCAGAGCAGGAAGTATGTAGGGTGCAGAGTCAGCCAAAAGCTGCAGAGCAGGAAGTATGTAGGGTGCAGAGTCAGCCGATAGCTGGAGAGCAGGAAGTATGTAGGGTGCAGAGTCAGCCGATAGCTGCAGAGCAGAAGTATGTAGGGCGCAGAGTCAGCCAAAGCTGCAGAGCAGGAAGTATGTAGGGTGCAGAGTCAGCCAAAAGCTGCAGAGCAGAAAAGTATTTAGGGTGCAGATTCAGCCTATAGCTGCAGAGCTGGAAGTATGTAGGGCGCAGATTCAGCCAATAGCTGCAGAGCAGGAAGTATGTAGGGTGCAGAGTCAGCCAATAGCTGCAGAGCAGGAAGTATGTAGGGCGCAGAGTCAGCCAAAAGCTGCAGAGCAGGAAGTATATAGGGTACAGTTTCAGTCATTAGCTGCACAGCACACACTGATGTCAGAGAGGAGCATGGTTCTGATAACTTCTGCCATACTGAATTACAGGCAGCTGTACTGTTGTAATATCCTGCGGTATTAAGGACTTGGGTTATGTTTACACAGGGAATTTTTCATGCACATTCTGATGTCTATTCTGCAATTAAATTGATGTTAAATCTGCATCCCATCCATTTTATTGGGAATCCACACTGTAGTTTTATAAGGCAGATGTTTTTACATGGCCCTAGAAGCACAATTTTACAAATAAACTAAATTTGATCAGACATATTAACATCTATGGGAGAAATTAAAAGAGAGAGAAGAGATAGAGAATAAATATCCGCTTACCTTTCTTAAAGCATTTAAAGCATTTTGGGCGTCCTTAGAAAGCTCCTGAGAGGTTATGAGGAATACACCCACAACCAAAAGGCCACCAGGAAGCATCCGATTTACCTAAAAATATATATGTGGTTTTTACATGCTTTACATATCCAGCTATATCAACACATACAATGGCTGCCCGGGCTCTGTCCTGTGGGACTGGTGACAGCAGGGAGACCTGTACTATCACACATGGCTAATACACAAAACTTTTATTATCAGTAGGGTTGCAATTTAATTTTTTAACTAATAACCTTATTGGGAATGCCACACTGTAGTTTTATAAGCGTATGTTAACATTACATGGCCTAAGCACAATTGTACAAGATAAATAATTGATCAGACATATTACATCTATGGAGAAATTAAAGAGAGATGGGAGATAGAAATAATATCCCTACCTTTCTTAAGCATTTACAGCATTTGCGTCACTTTAGAAAGCTCTAGAGTTATGAGAATACACCACAACAAAAGGCCCCGGAAGCATCGATTTACTACAAATATAATGTGGTTTTTACAGCTTTACATACAGCTTATAACAATACAAGACGCCCGGTCTGTCTGGGATGGACACAGGGAACCTGAACCGATCACACATGGCTAATACACAAAACTTTTATTATCAGTAGGGTTGCATTTTTTTTTTAACTAATACCTTGGTGACATGCACTGTATAAAAAATAAATAAATAAATAAATAAATTTAATTGGTGTCACCACCATAGCCTTTGTTGGCTTGTTGCTAGGATAGGTCCCACCTTGGGGATTCACACCTCGAAGACAGGCCCCCAAAAGTGTCGGCCCTGTATAGAAAGCTGGGTGCGTTTGCAAACAATTCTCCATTCTGCTCTATGAGAGTTACAGATAAACACACCGCTCCCCTGTACTCGGAACTCCCATAGAACCAAGGGAGAGTTGTGCGCAAGCGCGACCAGTTCTCCATTGTGAGTGGACCCTTTTCGGGGACTATTCCAGAGACTTTGATGGCATAACCTATCGATATGGGATCAAAGTGCAAGAAGAGTGAATGAAAGTCTTTCCATGACATGTACCCCGGCTTAAGAGGTTTGTCCTAGATGCCAAAATAGGCCCAGCCTTAATCCCTTATCTACCGTCCATTGTCTTATGACAACCCCTAGGAGGGGGTTTATGCCTCCCAGCAATGCAGCTGCGCTACAAACAGAGCTGTGGTTAACAGCTCCGTTCCTAGAGCAGTCTCTGTCCATGGCACGGCCTGGAAGAAGCCTCCTATCCCCGCTGTTCAACCCTTTGACTGCCGGGGTCCGTGACCTCAGCATGAGGATTCCCCCGCCCCATCTGGTCACCGGGATTCCTAGTGACCGATGGGGCCTGGGCAGTGTCTATACAGTCAGCCCTGGAGACCTAGGGCTGTCTGTATAAAAATTCTGCTGCTGTTAGGACACACTGTGTGTTGCCCTGACAGAAGTCTGTGTCATCCTGACACAAAATGCAATGAATTAGCCTGCAGGAGTATGCAGGACTATGCTAACACATTATTAAGTGTACAAAAAATGTGTAAAAATTGTTTTTCCTTAATCAGATAAAAGTGAAAAACAAATGCTATCCCACCAATTGTAAGCTTACACTTTTATAATACACTGTAAGGCAATGTCTACACAGCAATTAGAATCTGTCGAAAAGTCGACCGCACCCAGCGCTGTGTAGTCCTCGATAGAAAAACCATGCCGTAGTCTGCACAGCACAGATATTTTACTGAGGGCTTCCTAGACCTAAAACCGTCCGGAGGAATTTGGAACATGTAAATTCCACCGGACCGACGTCGGATGCCCGTAGCCCCAATGTACGGGGCTGACGGAAATCTGAAATCCAACCGTGATCTTTTTTGGGTGCAAAAACACGCAAAAAACGGCGGTGCAGCGTGGTCCAGCAATGTGAAAACTCCAACGGATGGCATTTTCACATTGCTGCATAGACACAGTCTAAGGGTGCGCTCACACGGCTGATTTGGATGCTTAATTTTCAGGTTTTCCAACACAGTTTTCATTCGGAAACACCCATAAAAATTAATAGCCGGGCCAAAAAAAGCATCGAAAAACGATCCAAAAAACAGAGTCTAAGGCTGTGCCGAGGTTTTGGACAAGATTTTGAAGCTCTTCATTGATTTCTATGGGGATTTTCATCGCCCAAAACATCGTCCAAAAAAACGCTGAAAATGCGCAGTAAAACCTCATCGTGTGTGAACTACAACGCTGATTTACATAGGAATCAATGAAAATGAACTGGGGGCATTTTGAAGGCTTTTTACGCTGTTCTGGGCGCATGAAACGCTCTCAAAATCAGTCGTGTGAACATAGCCTCATACTTCTTTCTCGCAGTGTATTATATCATTCTATTATATGTTGCAGGCTTTTAGACACTACCTCTGTCACAGCCTGAAAGTTTACATACATGTCACCCCTATAGGCCATTGTTAGGGTTCACACAGCGTGTTGGAGCCGCTTTTAGATGCGTGTTTGGATCTGTGTTTTGGACCCTAAATGGACCCAAACCTGCATCTAACAATGTGCAGTGTGTTTTACATTGCTTTCAAAAACATGCATCGGCGTTCAGATGAGTGATCGCTGATGCGGCTTTTACTTGCGTCTTTCTGATGCATCTTACGGATCCGTTCAGAGAATTGTCCTGTCAATTCTTGATCCGTTTTACGCAGCAGACGCCCTATTTAAAACTATACGGTGAGAACCTGCTGCGGCTAAAGCGCATCCAAAAACGCACCTGCATGTTGGATGCGATTTACGCAGCGCTTCTGAACTCGTTTTTTAGATGCAAAATGGATCCGACACGCCGTGTGAAAGTACCCTTAGGCTATGTTCACACGGGTTAACTGCAGGACGTAATTATGCCCCGCAGTTACGCCGTGTGGCCGGGCGGGAGAGCGAGCGGCGGGCCGGCACCTCGCCGGCCGATAGACAATCATTGCTAGCGGCACGTATACGCCGCTAGTAATTCACATGTCAATTATCTCCCCCCTCAGCGTATTCGCCGAGCAGGGAGAGGAGACGTAATCCATAGTTCTCTATGTGAACTGTGAATTACCGTAATGACTGGGACGTATTCCAGCCGTAATTTGCGCGCTCCGGCGCGTAATTACGGACCGAAATACGGCCCATTTTAAGCCGTGTGAACATTGCCTTAGGCTCGCAGCTGCCATTAGTAACTCAATGACACCCTGAAGGCGTGTTAGAGGAAGAGCCGTGGTCACTATTGATCCTGGCCTGTAATCGACTGAACGGCCACACATTCACTCTTGTCTATGTACCTGACTAGCATGAATAGACACCCACTCCTCATCAATTTCATCCAGTTTGGAGGGACCGACCCTTTTTTTGGGAGACTTCACCTTGATCTTCTTTGTGTGGTGTTTGAACAGCCAAAACAACATAGTCCCTTTGTAAAGAACACTACAAAGAAAGAAGGAAATTTAAAGCACACAAGAAATATATTAGAGGACATTTCCATCAGAAAGGAGTACTTCTATTACAACCAATATTCCCCAAAAACTATTTTATCTAGAATTTGTGGCAGTATTGTTTTATATTCCGCCATCTTACGCAATTAAAAATTACATAAATATTATCCTTCTCTAGCTGTGAGATAAAACTTATGTCAGGGTAAACTTATCTTACTTTACTTCAGCTGCTGCTGATCTCTACATAGTCTCATTACAAATAGTAGGTAATGTCATAATAGTTCTATTGTTGTCCTAAAAGGGATAGATAAGACTAGACCACTGGGCAATAAACAACAATACATGAAAGGTAAATCTTTTTCTGCCCTGGGAAGGAGGTTTCATCACACTTAACAGGTCCAGCTGATAATACTTAAACTTCTCCCGCCATAGCCGGCCTGGAAGAAGGGCCATCAAGCAATTCTCTCACTGCTGCACTATCAGAGCTCACAGAGGGAAAGTCAGAGACAAGCGAGGAAGTCATCTGCATGAACTTTAAAAAATATATATAAAACAACGAACTTCCCAATTAAAAAAAAAAATCCATATAATAGTCGTATATTGTTTGTCAATATGTGAAAAGAAAAATGTTGATAGTATTGTCCCTTTAAGGGG